>JBBJLR010157563.1:0-32699 GCA_037577145.1 Brachypetersius gabonensis
CTCTCTATCTCTATCGCTCTCTCTCTCTCTCTCTCTCTCTCTCTCTCTCTCTCTCTCTCTCTCTCTCTCTCTCTCCTGTGTGTTCTCTGTGGGTGCACGCTGGGCTCAGGTGTGTGATGTGAATGACACTGGCCTCTTTGTGCTGAAAGCTGCTTTTCTGAAGCTCCCTCTCCTGAGGGTCATCAAATCAAAGGAAGCAGAGCAGAAAAGACGAGACGGGAAGATTCAAGTTATGACTGCTTTTTTTCATGGAGATCACATTTTGTTTCTTTGTTTGCTCTGTTGTTACAGGTACCCTGAAGCTAATGGACAGTTCTGAGCAGCTACTTTGGTCTGTGCAGGTGGATCACCAGCTCTTTGCCCTGCAGAAACTGGACGTTACTGTAAGTAGGTCACTGCAATACTGTTATTAAAACCTCGTTTTAATTCAGATTAGCATTTACAACTCAAGTTTCTATACATCTGGAACATGCTTGTTTAGTTTGAATGGTTTAGCATTCATGTGTTTATTTCTGTGTGTGTTTGTTTTAGGGTGATGGGAGGGAGGAGGTTGTCGCCTGTGCCTGGGATGGCCAGACTTACATCATCGACCATAACCGGACGGTGGTCCGCTTCCATTTTGATGAGAATGTAAATGCCTTCTGTGCTGGTATGCCTTTTTTTCACAAGCTGATTCAATGAGGGACTAAAACAAGCTTTTTACGTGGGATAAAGCAATTTCCTTTTTTTGGCGCCAAATCTTTTGTCTATTTCTATACAAATAGACAAAAGTACAGGCAATATTGAGATGTTTACTACTGTTGCACTGAGTATCAGTTGGGCCGATATTTGCAGAAAATTCTGAATCGAATGTTGGGAGAACAAATCTTCATAGTGAAGTGTTTAAAATATAAGTAAGTCATTTATAGTGGTTTAATGTGGAATGCTGCAGTTTAAAATACCTATTGAGAATTATTTACTGTGGTGGTGATGGGAACCAGACGTCTGAAGAGCCTCTAAAATGTACCTCAAATACATACATGATAATCATATCGTCAAATATATTGTATAAATGATGTAGTCATAGCAACATTGGGTTTCTTGGTCATCATTGTAAAGAGATCAGTAAGTTTCTCTGCAGTTAATGATCTCATATCAAACCACATCGAATGACTTTTTTTACTTCTCAGAGTTTGAATTATTTCGAAAGAAAAACTATACAATTAACGTCCTTAACTGCATTTGAGCAGAGGTGGGTAGTTTAGGTCTAGAAAGTAAAATAATCCCCAGGTTTTAAGTCATTTTAATGTGGCCTTCATGTGCTATTGGAAGTGTCATAAAGTTGATTTTTCTGTGATGCCTGTGAGTCGCTGAGTTCGAGTGTATAGAGAAGATGGCACTAACAATCATGGCACAAGAATCATGGTTCCTTTCATAAACGGGGGATGTGATTTCTGAACCTTCTTGAATTAATTAATGCAAATGTTATCCTAGACATTAATGGTTATATTGCATATTATATATCCTAGACATTAATGGTTATATATGCATATTATTTTTAGCAGACTGTCCTTTATTTTGAGAAAACAGTAGAATGGTATTTTTTAGCACTCTTCAATTTTTTAAGTTGCTTCTTTGTTTGTGCTAGATTTCTGGTTACTATCCTGAATGTGTGACAAATTACAATTTCAGAACTCAAAAGTAAGATGTTACAACAAGTACTTGTAGCCAACAAATGTCGGGCATTATTGGGAGGATTTTGTAACCTATGAACCCAGTTTACCCACCTCTGCATTTGAGAGAGGAGAAAAGTTTTGTTAACGTGATCATCGTAGTTCCCCACGTCATTGTTGCAATCCTGTGGGTCACCACTAAGTGTCAGTGTAGGAGGTAAAAGCTGAAAAAAAAAATCACCATCTATTTCTTATGCTGTCCTGTCTTTACTTTCTATTTGTTTCCTACTCCCCCCCACCCCACCCCGGCCCTTCATCTTTAATCTTCCATCCAATTCATCCAGTACATTATTACACAATAATGCACCTTGGAGAGAGGTTATGTAATTGTTGTGTTAAATGGATCAAACAAATGATTGTGTGCAAAGGGTAGCAGTAATACAAGAATATCAATCAGCACTCAGGTTAATATATAAAAGCAACACATTTAATGGCGGATTTCCAAAGAAATGTTGCTGTAATGCTAATTGGTGTTCATTCTGAGCCCATGTAACCTCAAAGCTGATATTTCTAACACTGTCCCATTGGAACAGTCTGACACATTACTGTTCAGGCCTGCTGTCTGTGGCTGATTGATGTGGGACTCACAAGAGAAGAGGCTGCTTTTTAAAGCCCCCAGTAGCATAATTCCATACCCTGCTATCTAATAAGTACTGCTGTTCTTGTTGCAGCATCCTATGAATGGATAATTAAGCCTTCACTCTGCGTTAGCAGAATAAAATATAGTCAGTAGGGTATACCTGTAATCATCCTTACTTCCCTAGGAAGACTTAAAAGACTCTGGAGCTTAAAACAGATGGAGAAGACATTTGTCATCTCAATTAAAACAGTGAGGCTCAGTGACCATTAGAACCAGGTCTTTTGTTCTTGGTACAGATACAAGAAAAAATGCTTTTACGTTTAATGCTCATTTATGCTGGCTCACCTAAGGTGTCATAGTATTTAACAGCACTGCACACGAACAGTGGAATCCGGTTCTTGGAAAAGACATTGCGTGTTTTATTGTAAGCTTGTAAAATATTTCACCTAACCTATTGGTTAGGCTGCTCACAGTCCATGACATATCTAGGACACGAGGTCTAGAGTGACGTTTTCTCTCGTGAAACTGGTCCCATCCATTGATTGGTTGATTCCACTGTCATTTCCTGATTATGTTGAGAGGTTAATCTGACATGGTAGGATGTCTAACCAGAGCTTGAAGGTCGAAGAAGTGAGAGTGCTAGCTAACACCTTTTGGTATACATATACTAAGCTTGTACTTCTCTTATATCTTTTGTTTCCACCTAAACTTCAGTGTTGAAATAAGAGTAGTACTTCAGTATTTTAGGTTTAAAATATGATTTAGATCCAAAATATGATTTTGTTGCATAAAACAAATACAGAAATGGATCACTGAAAGTTTCCCCTATTTATTTTTTACCATTAGATCAAGGCATTGTTCTACTATATGTGATTCAGATTAATTATATGTAGTAGTAATACATTTACAACAGTCAGGAGTGCTGTTTTACCAAATCTTAATCAAAAGCTATATCAATTTTTTCATTTTTACAGATCAGCTTTTTCCTACGTTCTGACCCCTGCTCTCTCCTGCTGTAGGCCAGTATGCATGTAAGGAGGGCAGAAATAGCCCTTGCTTGGTGTACGTGAGCTTCAGCCATAAGATCTACGTGTACTGGCGTGTCGAGCTGGAGCGCATGGAGCCCACAAGCCTGCAGAGAGTGCTGGAGGAAAGACCAGAATACACAGCTCTGCTTCACAAACTAGGAATAAGTGAGTAAACATGTGTGTGCGGGTGCTTGTGCGAGAGTGTGAGCTTGTGTGAGCTTGTGTGAGCTTGTGTGAGCTTGTGTGAGCTTGTGTGAGCTTGTGTGAGCTTGTGTGTGTGTGTGTGTGTGTGTGTGTGTGTGTGTGTGTGTGTGTGTGTGTGTGTGTGTGTGTGTGTGTGTGAGAGAGTGCACACGTTTTTGTTTTATTGCAAAAGTATACTTTGTGCAACCCCAGCCTAAATATGCATACACTGGCATTACAAGTGATCCAGGAACATAATGCTTGGTTGAGTATGAAGGAAAAGCACTGCAGCCATGTTTGCGAACTATGAACGTGCTCATAAAATAATACCACAGTAAGGCCTCATCCACATGGACGTCTGAATCAGGCATTTTTCTGCCGTTCGTGCAATCAGGTGAGCGCGGACTGAGTGGCAACCGGTTTTCTGTTCATTAGAGCAAATCAAAGCGGCCAGATGCTCGGTTGGCTGCGTCAGTTACAGTACACGCATGTGCCAATTACAGTACAGTTTATACAGTCTATACCTAACTAATAACTGCTTGTGGAAACCCCTGCAAATTTGCAGAAACCACAGATGTCATCCGCATTTTTATTCGTGGGGGTTACGTTCCAAGAGCACTCGCGTTATGTTTTGGTAAAACAAATGCCTAAAAAGGCAAATTTTATATTGTAAACCTTAAATATGCCCCCAAATATGCTCCCAGAACGCTTTAATTTCATTTTAAACTCAGTTTAATGCATTACCCTTTAAGAAAATGTGTGAAGTTAAACCCGTATTCACCTCTTTTAATTTTATTTACAGTAATAAAAGTGCAGGTCTTTAGGAAGGACAAAACGAAAAACAAGAGAAACACTGAGAGGATCCACAGGGGAGATTTTGGTCTGCAGTTGCCACAGATGATTCAAACAGCAGCCAGGGGAAATAAATCATCAGAATCAGAAAACGTTATTGATCCCGGAGGAAATTGTATAAGCATTAGCGTTAACATTAGCAGCGTGCAACGAGCCAAAACAAAGACTCGCATACAAAAGAAATGTTGAAATAACTCTACCCACATGTTTAGACAGGGCACAGCTTACTAATACTTAATAAACTGAGATAACTCAAAAATTGGGGAAACATTTTTAGAATACTAAAATACGAAGGCAAGACACAGAA
The DNA here is from genome assembly GCA_037577145.1 of Brachypetersius gabonensis. NCBI lineage: Eukaryota > Metazoa > Chordata > Actinopteri > Characiformes > Alestidae > Brachypetersius > Brachypetersius gabonensis. Next base: position 4,663 of record JBBJLR010157563.1, read on the forward strand.
CAGTCACAACTTGCTGCAGCAGGTTCGCCTCTGCACACAACATGACGCTCTCGGATTGGCTGCTTTCAAACATCCCGCCTCTATGTACATCGAGAGTGAGATACGCCCAATCAGCATCAAGGAGAAATAAATAGCATTTTCGGATTGGCTACTTTCAAACCTCCCGTCTTTAAATGCATATTTTACCAAAAGTATTTTTCCGTTTCAAGATGCACTTACTACATGTAAACAGTTACATTTTATATGGAAATGTTCTCAGAAAAAAAAATCTGCATTAGACTGAATCTTTGGCTGCTGATTCACATAAAAGTGATACACAATACACAAAACTACACATTGGGCTGCAGGCTGAGTTAAACCGTGTCAGACGAACGCCAGTGTAACATCTGGCTGAAGTCAATCAGACGCAAACGCAACAAAATGCGTATGGCGTTCAGATCACGTTCATTTATTCATTTATATAAGATTACATCAAATAAAGCTTGGGATTACAGTGTAATGAGAGTAAAATCAAAGCTGTGCTGCTTATCTTAAAAATCTATTGTGATACTACAATGTGTTTGACTGTAATGCAGTGATGGTATTTTAAAAGGTCTGCAATAACAAAAGAATAAGATTGAAATTTGCAGTTTGCCTTATTAACTATGGACACATAATTGTCCTTGCTTTTTTTGTGGCAACGACATAATTTTCACGCATTTAGTGCTAATTTATTAAGAATAATATATTTTGTAACATAAACATTAACATAAATTACAGAAACTACATAAAACAACTCTCTAATTGCATATAAAACATAACTCTAAATAACACAAAGAAAGCATGGCTTGGGATGATGAAATACCTCTGTACTAAGACTTAGAAAGTTATTTATTTTTCTCTGATTGTTCACCTTTTCGTTTTGTTCTTCTTGTATTCAAGCCTTTTTATTCAATGAAATTAATTTATTACTGTTTTTTTTTTTTTTGATGGAGCCTTTTCTCATGTTACGTCCATAGTTTTTCACAGTCTGTCATGTAAGATTGTGTTCACATCACCATCTTGTCATTATAACAATGCATTGCAATAGAATTGCAGCATATTTTGTCCATATTAGTCAAGCTTGGGGTTCATGTAGACACGTTTGAGGTGACCCACATAGCCATCAGTGATGAATAAAGGAGGAACCTGATGGTGAATTTTCAAGTACACTCTTAACTGAGTCTGACTGCGCCGTTTCATAAGTTTCCTAAGGAGGTTGGGCTCCGGAAGCTTCATGTTCGTTGGCCAAGAATGATACACTCTCTGTGGAAGGGCTTTGCCCAGAGATTACAGTGCAAGTGACTGAAGAACCAGTCAAGCGCATGAATGAACCTGACTGTACAGTTTCTGTCCACATTAACATTTTAATAGTTTTGTATTCAGTCTCAATTTTTTATGTTGATCATCAGAAATGGAGCTTTTGTCACCAATGGTTGTCAGGCACATATGTTTTGTGTGCCACATACTGTTCAAACCCTCTTACCTCTCTGTGCCAGATGGTCTCTACCTGTATGAGGCAGCTTGAGAATTAAGGAGTGTTGCTCTGCAGGGTTGGGTGGAACTGCCTCATGTTCTACACTGTACCTCTTATTTAAGTGTGCACAAAATAATTTGGTGTAAAATGGCATGAGCTCCCTTGTACAAAACAGCCTGATTACGGCGGGGAGCGGCTGTTTATTTTTATTTTTTGCACTCAGACTGCTGACACACAGATTTCTTAATGAAAACCTCCTGTGTCTCCTGTTAATAATTCAATCTCCTCATGATTGTCAGAGCATGATTACCTCAGCCTGCTTTGGGACGCAGCTGGGCTAAGCGCCTGCGGGAGGAGAGCGAGGGAAAGAGGCAGAGATTGTCTTGTGTTTGTTCTGTTTGTGACTGAATGTGGTCATTCTAGTGAACAGAGGAAAAATGTTGAGGGATGTGATCACTCAATGTTTTTTTTTTACTTTTTTAAGACAGTTAACTGTGTAACCTATGTGGGGAAGAACATCTGTGATTTGGGACTACAAAGCAATTTTACTGGGGGGCACATTTTACAGGAATAACCGGTTATCTTTTAATTATTTAATAGAGTTTATAGTTTTCATTCAATAAAAAAATCGAAAAACCTTTATTAATTCCACATATGTGCTGTTACATCAGTATAAAAGAAGAAAGTAGAAGCAGCATATTCAATAGAATAAAAAATATACCATATAAATATGACATATACACACACACACACACACACAGGCTTTTTTTAGCCAGGTGTTCATGTACAGTTAGTTTACTGAAGCTGACATTTTCATTGATTGAAACTGGCTGCAAATCAAGAGCAGCCATGTGAGAAATTAGCTGTGTAATTCAGCACATCTATCCCTTTCATAGGGAAAAAATAACTCCGTCTGTTTTGGTTCCTTGTCTTTGTGTGAGAGGCAGAAGTAAATGAGACTGTTTTGTTAGTTCAGGTGTTCTCCCTCACTTTGCACACACACACAATTTAAATGAGCCAAAATGCTGTTCTCTGTCTGTCCGCTCCATTTTCAGTGAGGACATGTAGCAGCGTATTCGTTGTTACACTTTCATTGGCAGACCTTCCTCGATCATTGTGTACAGATATAAATAAGGTTCTTGATTACACCTTATAATTTTGTGATTATTTGTAATTCTCTAAGGCAAACAGGACATAATGTATACCCCCAGCCCCGCTCCTTTAAGAAGACCTTCAGGAAGATCTTTAAGGACCTCTCTGCTTGGGAAAGTGTCCTTGCTGATAGAGGAAAGGGTCTTTCCTCAAGTGTTGCGCCAAATTTCAGAGCACATCATCCTCCAAAACTTTTACTGGAGCTAAATTGTCCAAAGCATTAAAACACTATGGCACTATGCATTCAGGGAGGAAACGTTGCATCCGCCAAACCCACCAAACCTACTGCATCCGCCAAACCCACCAAACCTACTGCATCCGCCAAACCCACCAAACCTACTGCATCCGCCAAACCCAGATGGTGACGATTGAAACATAATTAATCTCTCCAGAGAAGATGTGTCCTATAAGGTTTATAAGAGGGCAACTGAAACTAATTATCACAGTTGATGCACATTTAAAAGGCTGAAATTCAGTTTCTAAAGGCTTTTCGAAGTACCATCTAAGTGAACTGTTTCCACATTTCCACTTTTTAACCTCAGCATTTGCAGTTGATTAGTTCAACAATCCAACTAATTCAATCTGAGACATTTAGCAGACAGTTTGTTGTGCTTTGATGTTTGATGTGCCCTCTATAATGTTTGGGACAAAGACACATTTTCCCTTTTCCTCATTTGCCATTCTTCCCCCACAGCTTCATGTCAAACAATTCATATGTGAGTAAAATGCACATTCCAGACATTAATTTAAGATCATTTGCATACAGGAACCTCACCTCCCTTTCATTGTGGGCTTATTTTTGGATGAGACACAAACTGGTACAGGGCTGTACGGTGGCAACCACAGACCACAAAGCCGTCTGCAAGTTTAGAAGTAAGCCTAGGTGTCTTATTCCTGCACTAATGAAGCCATGAAACTCACAAACACCTGAAACCAAATGTCCCAAACATTATGGTGCCCTGAAACGACTGTGTTTAAAAATTGTTGCAATTTTAACATAGTGAGCCTGAAATTTAAGCAAGTAACCTTAAATTAAAGTCTGGAATGTGCACTGTAGTCACGTCTGAATTGTTTGATTTGAAATTTTAAACAGTGGATCAGAGGGGCAGACTGAGGAAAAATGTGTCTTTGTCCCAAACATTATGGAGGGCATTGTATTATGTATTATAATTATGTACTCGTGCATAATTTATTACCTAAATTATTCACACACATCCCCAAGTACAGCTTACAGGAAAAAAAATTGCAGCCAGTTGCGCCTACATGTCTTTATTTGTCTTGATTACTTGGCATTACTACGATGGGAAATTTGTCTGATGACGAGCAGAAATCAGGGCTCCATGTATCATTTCAAAATGTTTTCCTTTTCATATCTCGTCATTTCAGTTATGGCAGAGACAGGAAAAGGTTGCCTTTGTGAGATCTATAAATCAATAGCTCAGTGTCATTAATCTGTCTGTAAATGGTTTTCCCATATTATAGGATTTGTCCAGACAAGAAAAGGAAGACACTCAAGCTTCAAGCTGCAGTTGAAGTTATGCCATTACTGTGCACAAATGCTCATATAACAGGAGTGTTGGTGTGTGTGTGGATGTATAATTGTGTGTTTCTGTGTTTGACAGACCCAAGTGACACTGACGCTGTTCGGGAACTAATTGGAGATTTACTGTACAAGGATTCAGCGAAGGCAGAATGACCACAACTGTCTTCATCTCTCAGTAAATAATTCACAAATAAATTTATTCAAGTCCTGTCCTATTGAAGTCCTATTCATTCATTCAAACCTTGCAGTCTTCAGTTTGTCTATACACAGTTCATAGTCAAATCCAGTAGAGCTTTACTGTCATCTCAGCCAGATACATCAAACACACAGTAGGATGAAATATCATCCTCCTGGACCATAGGTGCAATATACATATTAGTCACTACTGAATATACTGACTGTTTCTGCTGTTCCCTGATAAAACAAAATGTTTTTTGCTGGTACCTGTTCAGAAACTTGCTTAACTTGCTGTTGCTCAGAAGGTGCCTGATATACTTTTCTGATCGTGGCTCTGGATCCTGGGCATCCGTGTTCTGATGATTCATGCTACCCGAAAATCCTCCCTTTAGGTTTTTAACACTGATAATGATAAGAAATAGACAAATAATATGCATAATCAGAGAAAAATATATTTAGCTTTAAAATATTGACTTATAAGCAGTGTATTGATTCAGACTGCCTTCCTGAAAAATGCTAGCTTGAAGCTTGTTCAGTTTATACAATCAGTTTATAACACTGACAATAATGAGAAATAGGCAAATAATACTCATTAATAAATTAATAATATGCTCTACGTCTCGGCTGTTTATATATATACATACAGTGCTGTGCAAAAGTCTTAGTCGCCTATGCAAATTGATTGAAGACATGTTTGTTTTGTTTGTAAAAAGTAACTTGTGTGAGCTGGAGAGGAGAACACCGGTTCGGATCCGAGTTTAACCAGGTTTCTGATGGAAACTACACGTAATACTGGACTTCCATAAAGAACACACAGACATACTGTAGATACAATCTGAATTTATCCTCATGGGTATTTGCATGTATGTGGTAAATCATATTTAAATGAAGGATAGAGGACCTGTAGATAAACAGTGGGAACTGTGTGTGTTTATTTTTGACATTCCGAAGTGATGGAGCTGTGTAGGTTAAATGCCCTTTGTGGCATAAACGGTGCCCTGTGGGAGGATTCAGTGTCTCTGATTGTGCTCTGAAGTGCCAGAGCTTCATGCATTATAAAATAGGGAATCCTATGCTACGAGACCTGGATGAAAACGCATCTATTACTGCTGGAGTTACAGGGGAGAAGGGGCAACAGAACAGTGTTTTTCAGGTGTGAGTGTGTAATGGAGAATATGTAGGTTGTGAGTCCCCAGGTGAGGGTGTCCCGCCATCTTGTGTTGTGCAGTGAGGTCTGCTGTTGCTGAGACGATGTGTGAAGGTTAGCCTCCTCTTTAAAGAACCCATTGTGGAAAACTGGCTGTTCCGGTGGCGGTATCAATAAGACTACAAGTGAAACAATGTTTCACCAAGACAAATAACGTCATAAAAAACGTCATAACTATCACCTTTTTATTGATGTGAAACAAAAAATGCTCATAAAAATAAGGTTTCGCTCTCAATTTCAGGCTAATGTGATAGTAATGGACAGTTCTCCACTTCAAATGACATAACACTGCGGCCAATCACCGGCTTTGTTTTCACTTTGGTCGGTTTTATAAACTGAGCACATACATAAACGTGTAACGTATTATTTACTAGTATTTATTAATAATATTTCTTTTTATTTTATATTTTATTCGTCGTTGAGTGCACAGAAGGAATGACATTAGCATGTCAGCTTGACTGCTTGCTAGTGTTCCCCACCACCACCCAGCCAAGCTGTGCTCTGGTGAAACCTTTTGGGGGGGGGGGGGGGGATCCTGCTGGTATGGCAGAATGATTAACAACTTCACCAAGAAGGAGAGTAGAATTAATTTATAAGGTGAGAAAGAGGTTAGATATGTTTTCTGTTGAAATAAATATTACTATCACGTTTGAAAGATATGCACAATAAAATACTTTTATATATTTTGTAGTGGTTAAACACTAACTATGAAGAGAATAAGGGAAGAGAAAGAGAGCGTTTGTTTTGTGGTGCGTGACGGGTTTGAAGGGTGGTTGGTTTCACGAAAAATATTGGCCGGGAGCCGCCACTGGGCTGTTCCTATATGGAACTAAGCTCCGGAAACTGCTCGTTTTGAATTCTTAAGCACATTTACATATGGCCACCCAGCCCCAGTGAAGTGATAAGGACTTCAGACAGTCTGACAGAATTGAAGCGTGACCGGGAAAGGATTAAAATATACACTGTTCCTGGCTGTTAAGCCTTTAAGGAATTCACATATCTTTGGAGTTCAGTCTGAACTTAAACAAAAACACAATTTAGGGCAAGCAGGGGTATGTGTAAATCTTTTTTAAAAAATGATTTGCTATTTTTATGGTGAACAGGTTCACTTTGTGATGTTAAAGCAGCAAGTAAAAACCATTAGGAAAAATCTTTTTGCTGCCTGTGTCCATCCATCTCTGCTCCTATAATGGCCACATCATACATCAAGCCATATGAGGCTAATGGTGCTGTTTTTATTGTGACCTTTACAATTGCTCCAAATCAAACTGGCATTTATGCTGAAATTTGCTGGGACAAAAAAACGACGCTGAAGGGCTGTAACTTGTTTGTCCTTATATGTTCAGGTCAGACTGAGGACAAGAACATTCAGCATTCCTGACACTGTCAAACTCACTTCCTGTGTGACCGTGAATGGTCAGGCACATGCAGCTGAAGGCCACTAGTTCTCAGCATCTGCCAGTTGTTAAACCATGCAGTGCATCGTTACGCTATGCAGTGTTAAATAGTAAGACACAGGTACACAAATGTGCCCGTAAGGTTGTCATCACTGATGTGTCAACTTCAAATGAACATTCCAAAATAAAGGCTCTTGCACACATGGAATAGAGCCCTCAGAATTTATTTCCCATAAAAACCAATAAAAAAGCGAAACTTGACTATGTTGCACCCATAGACTTCATCAGCTCTTTGATGGGACCCAACATCATGTTTTGTTTCTTGATAAACTGTTGCATCCATCAGTCTTTTAGCTGCCCTTGCTTATTCCCATTGCTCTAAGTGCATTTGTTCTGAGGTCCTCGAGTTACAACACAGATGCGTTCCTTCACCAGAGATTTTGGTGTGTGCTGAAACACAGTTGAAGTCACTTGCTTATCCTAACACAGTTGTAAAATCATCATCTAGAACAAAAACACAACTAAGCCACAGAAAAAGGAAAAAGACATACATGTTCACTGACCTGTAGCAACAGAAAATAATGACAAAAAATTAGTATAAAAATGGCGAAGATAAGTGTACTGGGGAACGACAACTTCCCACATTACTGCATATGCATTACAACCAAACTAGTTATGTGAGTGAGCGTTGTAAACTTGAAACGTCGCATGTGGAGACTGTCATACCTCAAGGACCCCCTGTACTCTCAAAAATCTTCACCAGCACTTTTCCACTCTCACTTTTTTATTGTCCAGCTTTTGAGAAGAACCATAGCCTGGACAGTTCGGGTCTGTCTTTATCATTACATGTAAAGATATTTTCAGGTTTCTGTTGGATCCACTGTTATAATAACTTAAGTTGATTCACCATAACTTGGATAATCTGATTTCTAGGTTTGGGTAACGAGAGCATGTAGTATGGATTACCTCTCTTCGTGTCCCCGACAGCTGGAAGCCCTACAGGTGAAAGGACGCACTGAGATATCTAAACCTGTAATTTGCTGGTTATCTTAGTACTATTCTTTTTTTGTTTGAAATATATGTTATTTGTGAAACAGCCAGAGTCTTTTGTTGAATGTTATTTACTCTGGCATTAAATCTTCTATCAACACTGCTGAGGTATTTCTGCTCCTTTCCCACCATGTCTGACTGACTGAAGTGAAGCCGCTGTGAGTTCATGGTCTACTACGAGCTGAACTTTGTGCCTCATGTTTTTTCTCAAAGTAGGCAGTCTGCCCATTTGACATGTCTAATATAGAAGAGGGCAGCAACTGACCCTGGGAAATGACCACCCGAGGGGATCCGGCGGAGGTTTAGCTCACTAAGTGTGTTTGTGATGGAGGATTCAGTTGCCCAGGCCTACTTTCTTAGCTTTAGTTCAGAATAGCTCATTTTAAAGCTGGGTAGTTTCTAAGAGAATACATTAGATCTGTGTCTGTACTGGACAATTTTAATATTGGTGTTGAAAATGTGGAATTGTGCCATCACTGTCTAAATGTTTTCTTTAGTAGTCTATTGTTAAAAGCACATGGTTTGGTCTAAATAAAATCTTTTACATTAATGGTTATTATTTAGGTCATAAATCGCAACAGTGGCATGTTGTTTGCCAAATAGTGAGCATACCACTGCTGTTCTTAAAGCTCAGATCTTGCTTGTTACTGATCTCAGCTGGTCTTCTCTATCAGGCACCACACATATACATCAGGCACCGCACATATAACTATCCCTCACATATACACATTCATCACAGATAGAAGCTTACTTCTGCCCATGAATACACGAACATTTAACATTCATAAACCATTCATAAGGGTAGTCTTATTGTAAAGTGGTACCTACATTTGTCAGTTCTTTGTCCAGTTGTGCTATTGTGTGTTTTTTTATTAACATGCAATGTATATAATTATATCCGTACATTGTTTTGAACGGATTTTCCAAACAGAAAGTGCTACATTTTGATCAACTGCACCTTTAATAGAGAAATAAATGTGTTTTGTATTATATGTCATATATATTATTTTAACACATCCAAAATTGTAACAAATAAATAAACCACATTCTGTAAGCAATTATCAAATGTTCTTTTTTTATTAAAAATGTTTGAAGTGTCTGCAAGGTTTTAGTCTTAGTGTTAGAAATAGTCTGCATACCGCTGTGCTTATAAAAGTGTATGATTCTTGACAGTAGCCTTGGCAGTGTTTATAACTGAGACCTGTAGTCCTGACTACAAATGCAGCTTTTGTCATGCACTCATGCTCCCCCTAAACACTGAAGAGAGAGTAAGAGAAAGAGAAGGTAGTACATCTTCTCTCTCTCTCCTGCAGCACACAGTGACAGACCATGTGTGAGCCAGAGGGAGTAATCCACGCTCTTCATCAGAGCCAGGGACTATGGCAACTGACAGCATGGAGCCAAGCTCTCCGGAGGCTATTCAGTCTGTTTACTCGCACAACAAGTGTGTGTGTGAGTGTGTGTGTGTGTGTGTGTATGTGTGTGTGTGTGTGTGAGTGGGTCTGTGTGTGTGTGTGTGTGTGTGTGTGTGTGTGTGTGTGTAATCTCAAGCACACGTAAAGCCCATTTCCAACTGGCTAATTCCTTTAGTGCATCAGCGTCCGTTAGTGAATACAATTTTTGTTATTAAATATACATAACATTAGTTTGGGTCGAAAGAGAGACTCTGTTTATCGTCTCCAGCAATTATCACTAAAGCAACATTTGTGAAATGTATTGGAAATGCAAATGATTGATTTACTAATCCTTTCAGTTCCAGAAAACCTCTGGAAGCAGCGTGAGTAGAGGAATTGAGCATCAGGAGCTTCATGAACTGGATTTTCACAGAGAAACAGCCACACATCACCATGGATAAGATCACCATGTTTAATGCCAAGCATCGACAGGAGTGGTGGCACACTGCCACCGGCCTCTACACAGACCTGGAGGCAAGTTTGAGCAGACAAGGGAGGGAAATAAATGACTGTAGGAGAAATATCTTCATCCAGTAATCAGCTGGTTGGCACTAGAGCTGACACTGTATAAACAAACATGGATCAAAGAAAAATAGCACTAGCAGACAGAAGACTGTATGAAGAGAATGAAATAAAAGATGAAACAGGTTCATTTGTAGTGTTTATGAGGGGTGAATTGGTGTAAAATATTGCTTTTGGTCTTTGAATTTATTTGAAAGTGGCCATTCTGTCATACGTGAACACACCACACTGTGAACAGCACGAAATTCTTCCTCTGCATTTAACCCATTCACCAAGTGAGGCCTTAACCACTAAGCTTACCAGCTGCCCCGTTGTTTTTGCTTTGCATTGTTTTAGGTTGAGTTGATTTCCCATGACATCATTCATTTAGTGGTGCATAATTTTTTGTAATATTTAACTGCATTTTGTACTGTGTAGTATAAATGAGCTTTAGTTAGTTGTGAGCTACTTTCGTCTTGTAGCTCCAGCGCAAAACTGGTCACCAAAGTCCAAACAAGTCTTGATGGATTGATTCTAGTAGAGATGAGAAAATGAGACAAGCTATTTTTTTTTTTACCTGAGTAGAAGAATCTGGACATGGCACACTGTGAAATAAAATATTCTCCTTTTTTCCAGATTCTCCTCTGTTGCAGGGCCAGTGGGGTTGCCATGGATGTCTCTCCTCTTGTTTTAATCTACAGCTGCAGGCGATAGGCCAGCCTGCTGCTGATGGCGTTTCAGAGTGACACTGAAGGTTTTTCTCATTTGTGTGTTTGCAGTTTATTCATCACTCCTGACCCCCTGTCAGGTAGAGACAGAGTGAGGATGGCCTCAGCTGAATGACCAGATCATGTGCAGCTGTTCTCTGAGAGCACGGGTGTGTATATACCCCAACTGTCGGTGAAGCCTTTTGATTTTTTTTTTTTTAGTTAAATAAGAACAGTAGCTGCAGGTTTAGCAGCAAATATTAGCAAATATGAAATTCCAGCACCTTCTTTAATGGGGATGTTTTGGTGCAAAATCTAATTTAACCACTCCAGATAGTTAAGTCAAGCAGGTTTATTGCTATTTCAGTCATATCCACAGTATGCAGTGAAACCAGGACACAAAAAACAAAGACAGACCACCACATGACTATAACTGATATCAGTGTGCAAATACAGCAGCATCAGTACAGATAATGTGCAGTATGGTAGTAAATAGGAGGTATTTACAGAGGCAACTGTTATTTGTATAAAGCAGCACAGATCAGTGTGCACATGCATTGTGATCAACCACCACATGTTTTTAGTTCCCAAATCTTTTCTATAAATACATCCACAAAACTTCTCTCAACCCACTCACATCACATCCAGCCCTTTAAGGTGGGACAGACATGGGCAAAACGTCCTTATAACTGAATGTAGCCGTTAAAGAAAAGGACCAAAAAACACCTCAGGAGTAGCGGAGCTGTTCTCGAACACAGATATAAATAAGAATGTACTGTACTTGATCCAAACTCAGGCCTCTCTATCCCTGCTGTTGTCTGAAATTGCTGCCTGTGATTGGAGAGTTTTGTTTATTTTATATCTCACAGTATGTCATACTGTGTCCTAAACCATGTGGACAAGTCTACACCACCTTAATGAAGAGCTGACGGCTGATAACTGCTGGTGCTTCTTAACGAGATTACACTTGCAGCTCTGGCGCAAAACTAAAGAAGCTAAATTTGGGCTCAGAACGTGTCCTGGCTGCTTCATCTGTGATCAGCTTCATCTGTGATAAGTGGAACAATGTATAAATAATTTTTTTTGCAGAACTATTCCATTTATGTGCTATTCACTTATTAGGTTACTGTAAACATTGCAATTAATGTCTCATTGGAAACACCTCCATTTCCATGAAAACCATTTTGAAAAGCTTGGTGTCCCCAAACTGCTGACAGGCGACTCATGATCCTGCATGTCTAATTGAGATTAACTTAACATCACGAATTTATGGCCTTTGTTTGCTCAGATCCTCCCATGCTGACTGACATATCCGACGCCTCCCGTGCTGATATTAATACCCCACTAGCTGATGATCCTCTAGGCCTCTTCTATTTATCATGATGGCAGTGGGGTTTGAATCTAATGAGTTGGCTTGTGCCAGTCTGTGGAAATTGCTGATTAGAATCCTGTAGAAAAGCCAGGGTGGTTCCAGCACAGCTTCAGCCTGCGAAACCAGATCCTACTGTTCATCACAGAGCTCATTATAGGCAGGAAGAAACCCCGGTGTCTGTCTCTGCTTCTCCCCCCTCCATGCTTTGCTCTGGGATTTTCCACTCTGTCATGCAGCAGGTGCTGAGTGTGTGTGGACTATATTTCTGATCAGTGTTCCCCTCTCTGTGCCGCTGGGAGGTGGAGTTGGGTCTCCTGTGTGTTTTCTCTGTAAGGTAGACAGAAATATCATCTCTCTAGAGAAAGAGGACAATCCTCATGTGACAAGCCCCACGTCTTCTGACATGTGCCTAGGACACACTGTGTTTTTGTGCTTTTTTGGCGACGGGGGTGTAGTGACAGTTTTTTATTCTGCATCTTCTTCATTCTGTAACATCAAGTGTCAAATCACTGTGTCAGTCATAATCCAGCTACAAACTCCACCTGAGCAGCAGGTTGCATTTCATTTATGTTCTGCCTGCCTCCTTCTTCTCTGGGCTTTCTGTTTACTCACCACTAACAAAGCAATCCCACAGGCTAAACTCTTTCTTATCCTACAAGTGAATGACGCGAAGTAAACCATGAGCTGACAATTTGTTGTGTTCAGAGTTGTGTATGTTTTGTGTTGCTGAAGATTGAATTTGTTCTTTGGAGTGATTCCACTCCATTAGCACGTCTGATTCCATGAAGAACCTTGCAGCTGACAGTTAATGAACATTCCTGTGTTTTTCAAACTAATAACAGTCACTTGCTATCTGGGGTCACTTTATGCAAACAATACTCTTTTTTCTTTTCCTACAATCTGCTCATGACTTTTTTGTTAAACAACAGAATGCAAGAGGAAGTGAATTATAATCCAGAAACTAAAGTGATCATGTACAACTGTGAGTGTTCTATTGCTTTAACACAACAGTTCAGCAAAATAAAGGACAAGTTAAAATGAAGAAATTGTGAATTTTGTACCAGCTGTGCTTTGCACCAAAATAGAGCATTTTGCATTACAGATTGAGGCATGAAACTGTTACTAGGTCAACTCAGCTTTTTAGTTTTTAGCAGATTTACCTACATTGTTCAGTCTATAAAGCATTTTAAATTGTTTGCTGATTTGTATTCCATTTGCTTCTGGTTAGCTCTAACTGGTAGAGCTGGTCAGTCTGCTGTCATGGCTGCTGACTGAAAAGTTTACCCGGGACGCCGTCCGCTCCAGAATTTGGATTCAGTATTCAGTTTCTGTTTCTGAGTCGACTAAACACTAGACCAATGGCATTGTTCTGAAGAACACTTATTTTTATAAGCTGTACATCTTTGCAGTGGCAGCGATAGCTTCTGCAGTTGAAATCTAGTTACGGAAGGTGGTCACTTATGTGGTCTGCACACAGAAATAATATTTTTAGCCTCTGGAGAGAGAACATCACTCAAAAACATCACTCAAAAGTGTCACAGTCTTCTATCATCAAGACAAATGTCCTATCTGTGAGTTATTCACAGGCAGCGCTAGTAGTTCTTTGCTTTTTGTAATAGTACTGGAATAAGACCACCAAATCTAGCTGTGACAGGATGTGGCGTGTGCAGTGAGTCAGAAGAAAACGCCACAGGCCTCCTAATGCATTGTGGGATGTTGAACAGCGGTAGCACAGCTAAAGCTGTGCCGTTTTTCTGAGCAGGGAGACAGAGATGTTTTGTTCTTTACTGTGGATCTCCTCACTAGGCCTGAATGCTTCTGCCTTTGTATCAAAACCCAGGAGGAAAGGAGACTCATTAGTGACAAAAGGAATGTAGAAGAGCACATTGATAATGACAGTGGCTGTCTTCTTAAACTACAAGATATGGTACCTGCCTCATGTTCAGGCAGGTTTGAATGTCGTCTCTTGAACATGTGTTGGCCTTCAACTTTTACCATGCATTACTCCCTGCTTTAGTTTTTTCACTTCATTTTTGTTCCTCTGGCAACATTTAGCCTGCTGGAGTCACACGCTCTTGTTGATAACACTTAATACATTCCAAAGAGGTGAAGACTGGTATCCTGCTATAGGCTATCAGCACCATACAGTGTCAGAACAGCATGTTCTACAACATTATCCTGATTAAAGATGTTGGGGTTGTTGTCTAAAGCCACTGCATAAATAAATTTGTTAAAGACGAGTCGGACTTGCACAGAAAGTCCTCAGGCTGCATTTGGTTTTAGACCAAAATGTAATTTCTCCTGATTAAAGCTCTAATTTGAGAGAGACAGAAGAATCGTCTGAAGCAGAGTGGTCTAAGGAAACAGTAGATTCGTGTTTAGAAGATGCATGTTTGTTGAACGCTGTGGAGTTTTTTGCTCTAGTGGTCACAGAAGTGTTCTTGAAAAAGTACTTCACATTAGATATGCCTTAATCCTGTTTGAGCTGGATTACTTTTTATTGGGGAGGTACTCAAATTTCCATAAACACTTTTGATGTCTAAAATGCTACTCCAGTATGAATCTGCAATCTGACTGTAATAATTGCAAAATGAATGGCATTCTATTGTCTACTGAAGTAGTTTCCTCTGTAATAGTTTTGTTAAAATAATGTCTAACCTTCTGTTGGACATAGCTGCTGTCTATCAGTGGTGAGGAAGTTACAAATAAGGCAAATGTAATTCCTTGCAAATGGTGCTTTGTTTTGTCTTGGTAAACTCATTTTGTATTGTTTTCACTAAATTTTGTGTGAAAAGCTCCTGAAGACTTGGCAACCCAGCAAAGGTTGATGGCCTGTTCCCAAAGGAGGCAGTGTGTAGTGTGCATGGGACAGGGTCAGCAGATGCAGGGCCCTCGGCTCTCAGTGGCTGTGGGAACATCTGCTTACTCTCCACTGACACATGAAAGGACTTTAAATAGCATCTTACCCACCCTTGGTGAGATCACATCACATCACTGGCACACAGTTATGACCACTATGCCACAATGGCTTGAGGTGACTATATGAAAAACAGCACTGATTGTGATTTGTGACTGATTTGGGACGGTCTCTTTGTTTTTGACCCAACTGAAGCATTCCATTTCATTGATGGCTGATATCATAAAGGCAAAATACATTTTTAGCTCTAATTAGATATAATGAGATTTTAGACATCAGTTTGTGTCCGTTCAGTTGATTTATTCATATGTAATTGTTTACACAGTGTAAAGTGCAGCTGGCATTGCTCTTTGGTATGAGTTATTATTATAAAAAATAGACTTTTTGAACGTACTGTATATTGTAAAGAGCTTTTTGGGCAGAATCAGTGGACACATTTATAGCCAGAATACATATTTTATTAGGCAGAGAAAATACAGTTCAGAGAAAAGAGAAAAAAAACCCCCACCAAAAATAAACTCTTTCGTACATCAATTTTCTTCCTTCACAGCATACAAAGAACCGCAGTACGTCAGAGGCGGACACAAAAGCAAAGCGAACCTAAGCGCGAGTGACCTCTGATGAGAGATCTGCGGCAGCGCTGGAAGTGACAGAGGCCAGATGATTTAGCAGATTGAGCATTGTGTACTGTCCTCACGGTTACTCACACCGTTCACAGGGGATCAAGGGCAAGTGGTGTGTGGGCAGCATGGGAGACGCTGGCGCCCTTTCAGTTTGACGCATTCTCCCCATAACAGTGGTGTGGAGTGCAGAAACCAAATCAGCGTGAAGTCTTAGTCTTAGTCCCTGTAGATCTAAACGACAGGAAGCTGCACCAGGCAGATTTCTGACCGAAACTAAGACAGAGCAGGTGCTCAAGAGTGAATGGAAACCTAGTGAGACCTTGTTCTGGAGGAGCCTCAAGTGCTGTTGTCCCACTCCTAAAGGTGAAGTGAGCAAAGGCAGGCAAGGCTGGAGTTTGGTAGCGCTGAATAGAAACTTGAACTAAGAAGTGATGGACCAGATTTAGTTGTTTTCCTACATACATGTGTTTAACACAAACTGGTAGAAAACACAAAAGCCTCCAAGAAATGCTAGCAACACAAGTCAAACACATAGCCCCACCTCCTAGACTTCAAAAATGAAAAAAAAATCTGTTAAAAAAGAGGGGTATACATCTACAAAATCTTGCATCTGGAATGTTTTGGTACATCTGACATACATACAGAGGTGAGAGCCGGCTCAAGGGCTCCATTAACATTTGTAAGGATTAACAGAAGTCCAGGATACTAACAACGCTCTTCTATGCATGTTTCTGTAGGTAAAAGATTTTAAGACACAGAGCTTTACGTTTAGCTTCACTCTTGATTTTGTTCAGAGGTTTGACCTTTTTTCTCAATTAATAATAAGTGTTTAGTGATTAGGGTGTCCAATTATTAGTTTTTCACTTTGGTGCTATCTTAAAAGTGCTAGCTTGTTTGTGCTAGCTTCCTAGTATAGACATTATTTTGCGCTTCATTTTCAAATCAAAACAATATTTAATTCATGTAAATTTTTAAAACACCATCTATCTACTGAACAACAGTATCTATCTACTGTCTTGGATGTGCCATTGTGATTATACTTGGTCTGATTAGAAGCAATTTAATCGACCCATATCAATCGGCCTCCCTTCATCACCTACATTTGTTCCACAAAATCAAGGTGTATTCAATAAAAGGGGGAAACATTTTATGATGACTCATAAAACTGTGGTGAATTACACAAAAAACAACACAAAAACAGGGTGGGGAGAAGGGAGGGGCAGATCAGGAAGGGCTGAGTTGTTCTGGCCATGTGAGGACACTGAGCGAGGCTATAGTCCAAACACACTCTGATTCAGGCTCCTTCCATAAATACTTTCCATGGACCCCCGTGTAGGGGATTTGGTCATGATAAACGGAGAGATCAGAGGTCACAGGTTCTTGTTGTCATCGTGTAGATGGCACTGGCTGCAGGTTGGTGTCTCCAAGAAGGGAAGTTCCTCCCCAGTGCTGTGGAACCGGAGCACTCTGGCATTCAGGTCAACGCAGCACTGTCAACAACAAAGGACAGCACCGTTATCAGTGGCTGTTATTAGTGTTACGACACATGAATAAAGTTGCCATTTTGGCTACATATTTGCAGCTGCAGTTATATTAGTTTAACAGAGGGCAAAGCAGCCTAAAGCCATGCTACAATAAACATTGTGTAACTTTAATGAAATGATGGTTAGAGAAGAAAAAGTTAACTTGAGTATGATTCAAAAAGTAAAAAAAGGGGGGAAACTCTTTAGTTCACTTTAGATCACAAGGCACTGTGCTTAACGATCTTTTCTATAGCTATATAGCAATGCTATTCTTTCTGTAGCTATGGGATACACTCCTTAAACCCTGTTAGCGGTAAGCGGGAGAGCGAGGGCATCCTCCCTGGGTTCTTGGCCACAGATGGCAGTGGAATTGCCAGGGGCTGAACTCTTGATCTTCTGTCAATATGGTGACCAACAGGTGCACCATGATCAGTATCTCCCTGCTCAGCATTTGCTTATTCTAGTGTTTCTAGTGCTGTAAAACATCCAGTTCAACTACAAAAGGGAAAACACTAAAATGTGCAGGACCGGGGTCTTGGGTTGGGAGCTGCTCCAAAATATAACTAAAAGTGTCAAATTGGTACATTTGGAAGATGTTCTGTGCAAATACTAAAACAGAAGCAGCATCTTATTTTTTCTCAAATATATTTTTATGTTAAGCAAAAAGTAACAATAATAAAATTAATATCATGTTTATAATAAGTGCAAAATTATTTAGTGTGGTGGAAACGCTTTCTCCTTTCTTTGCATTTCTTTTCATTATCAGTGAATCACTGCTTCTATATGTTCAGAGTGAATCTAAGATGAATAATATCCAATTCTCTGTGTGGGTGTAAATGTGAGTAACAGAAATGACTATACTCTGTAACCCCAGACAGCCACACGCGTTCCTGCTCATCTGGCTTCAGAGCCTCATTTCATCTAAGAATGAAACTGTTTCCATCCCCCAATCCTCTCTTTTTTTAAGAACATATCTATTTTGGGGCTACTCTGAACACTTGGTAACCATGCTGGAAATGAAATGAAATTCCCAATTGAATCATTCAGACGCAGTCACATAATGGTACAACAACTGGAGCTGATATCCCTTAGGCCCTGCAACCATCAGTGCCATCATGAAGGGAAGGCAAGGACATTTCTGCCGTACTGAATGTGATTTCAGAGTGTGTAGATTTTCAGTCTGTAGTTTAGTCTGTAGTGATCACAAAGCTTTAAGCAAAGTATCAGCCAATAATTTACACAAAAATTATACGGCTACCTACGAAAAAAAGACAAATTGGGCTGGTTGACTACATTTTGGGTAGGTCATTAAAATTAAGAGTTTTAACCAAAATATTGCAATATTATCTCAAACAGTGCCCAGATCAGTATATACACATAAGACTTGCTCTCTATGTACGTTTTTCAGAAGGTAAAATCAGTCAATCTGTGGTCATTCCAGAGGAAATGTCAGGATTAAAGTTTGCTTCCAATGAAAACTGCACTCAATTACCCTGCCTTATCTTAGTTTTTCCATTGGCAAAAACTCCAGACAGTTAAGTCAGACTTTAGAGTGCTGCTTTGATGTCTATAATCAAATCACAGCTTGGACGGATTAAGCCTGACGGGTAACCGAGTGTGGAGGCTAGTTTTCCATTTTGCAACAGAAGAGCAATGTAGATACTATCTAGTTGTAGTGGTTGTATCCCAGCTTCAGAAAACCAAAGCCTTCAAAGGCTATTCACTCTTTGCCTGCAGTACATGCTGCTCTTGGGAGATATGAATACCAGAGAAGAGTGGAGACAACAAAAGGAAATTAAAACCAAAGGCTTACTTTGAGTTCCAGCAGAGTGTGTAGGCCCAGGCAGAGCTCAAACGCTTCGTCATCTGTGAACAAACAATAAAACAGACTGAGAGTCAGAACATATTTGACCCCTACAGGTGTATGTGCATCTTATGTCTCATTAGTGGACTGCACAGCAGAGCTGGATCCTAAAAGGGTTCATTAGCTGGGTCTTTAGTGCATCTGCATGCCCTGCACCTTGCAGTGGCTACACGTGCCCTTATGTTTGGGGCTAATGGCTCCCTACACGGCCTAATGCTCTTTATCTCAGCTGTCTCATGGCTGGAGGAAAAGGTCAGCAGCAGACTCAGTCCGCCCACAACCCTATGGTGCTCTCTGGAGCTTATGCAACTGGAGATTTCTTGTATTTTATCCATAAAGACACAGCATACTTGGCCTTAGTACAGTCTGAGAGGCAGATCTTTCAAAGGGCTTTGTTTTTAACTGTCTGTAATACATTTGTTTTATCTAAAATCTCACCTTTGCTGTTTGTATTGATCTCCTATTTTGATGAGTTGATGAGTTTCTTTATGAGCCCGCTTTGTTCATTTTTTAATGCATCATATAAAACCAAATGATTACAAACTTAACACCTCAAATCTTTAAAAATATACAATTAACTCCCTAGTCCATATTGTCTATACTGTATATGAAAACAGGGGCGCTGGAAGCATTTTTAATGTGGGGGGCGCATCTGTGTACATCTAGGGGGAGGTGTGCCGCTGTCCGTTTAAAAAAAAAACAACGTGATTTTGAAACTGATGTAATTGTTACGGTGCCCATGTTTGGGAACTATAGTTAAACAATAACTGTCATTGTTTGTGTGACATCACAGGCATTATTTGCATACATGTACCTATTCAACCTTTACAGTTAACCCCCACCCATTCCTGCTAAACGTAAAGTGGTGTGTAACACTATTTTAGCAAACCTATTAAATCTGATCTATTCATAATTGTATTTAATGTATTTACTGAATATTTCAAATGCAATGAAATAACTGTAATACTTTCATTTTTGACCAGCTTTTACTAACATGTCAGTGCAGAGCACCATCTATTAGACACAGCAGCTATTGGAATTGCCCAAGTGTTTCTAGTACTGGTGCCGTTTTTAAATCAGACGATCTAGGAGTGAGAAGTCTTACCTATGACCTGAGCAGAACACTGCACTCTCTCTTTACCAAACTGGAGCTGCACGGATGGCACTGTATTAACTGTGGAACCACCGAGAGGCTTACTCTCCAGGCTGCCTTTCAGTCTACGACACAAACACACACACAGTCAGCATGGTTTCACTGTCTGATCAACATCTTGTACATCCATTTTTTCACTTTTTCCACTTAATTTGACTTTGTCAGACTAGAAATGGTTCCGAAGTACACAAATCATGTTGTATTGACTTACACAGAAAAGTGAGAGAACGTTTTTTCCCTGTACTATTTGCTCTGTTGGAGATACGAGGTTTGGTTCAGACAATATAGCAGAGCAGATATGTTTTCCTTTTTAAACTCTAGTCAAGATGTGTACAATAACAGGGACCAAACAAGCGTTCAAGTACTGGTTAATTCCATTCAGATTCCACCAAACAACTAAAAGTAACGATTCTCTTTCCAGTATTGGGTAAGACGTTAGTCTCATTCAGATATGGCCATATATTATAACAGGTTCACTTGAGTTGCAGTGTAGTAATACTTAGGCAGAAATGCGTGTGTGTGTGTGTGTGTGTGTGTGTGTGTGTGTGTGTGTGTGTGTGTGTGTAGTTCTGACTCACCCCAGTCTTCTGCAGCATGTGCTGGAGATGTGGTTGTGCTGACAGCTTGTGTTGATGGACACCTTCACCTCAGCATCACCGCACTGCAACACAACCAGACATTCACTGATCACAAACGCTGTCCTACCTGACACAATGCTTATTATCCTCATACAGGAGGTGGAGGAGAAAGAATGGACAGAATTTGTCACTCATATCATTGTACCTATTGATAGGATAGGATTCTTTTTGTGTTGTAAAGACCCTGTACTGCTTGCTGACTTCTACACAAATGAAAACATAAGGCTACCTACCCTCCGACACATTCAGCAGACTGTAGCGTTTGCTGAAACAGTAATACTACTGCCCTCCACTCAGCCGACTGGTTCCATCCTCTACCCAAGCAGACACACCACACTACACCAATAAGAGTTATTTTCAAGAGTCATAACTCTATATTGCCTAAATGTTTAGAGCAGTATAAGAGTAATATACACACAGGAAACACGCATTGCCCTTTTTGAGAAACCAGTAAATGCATTGATCATAAAACTATACTGTCAGCCATATGTCAAAGTTTCTCTTGAAGAGACCAATCGCAGCACAGCCAGGTTTGCACAGTGTTTAGCTATGACACATGATGAGTTTAGTCAAGCAGAAATACAGGTATTATATAGGTATGTACTATTCAGCATGTGTCAAGTTTGTTGGTTGGTCATCATACCTATACTAATGGTGCACTATATGGAAAGACCATTAAAGGTGCTCTTAGTGACCCCAAGGGTTGCTGGTGTCAGGGTTTTTTTTTTAGCGTCAACCTTCTGCCTCAAGTTTCAGCAGACTCAACAGAATTCAAGCCAAACTCGGTTTCCCATCTAATGATTCAACAGATTTTAGCTTTGTTTGTTGAGAATATGTGACCGGATGGTTAGGCATTCATTGGCAGAATCAGCAAGATAAGCACCATTTTAACTAATCATCCAACCAGTTATTTCCTGACAATTTGAGCCTCATCAGTGACCCTGTGTGAATTTCTCTAAAGATCTACAGAGGAACTTGCTACTAGACAGTTATTTTGCACTTCCTGTGGTGAGGAAGCAACTGGTGAGATTTATGTCACTGACCTTTTTAAGGCCTTTGAACAAAAAGGTAGTCGTTTGCTCTATTTCATTTCATTTAAGTGTGTATTCAGACAAAAGTGGATTAGATCTGCTTGGCAGAGTTTGAGACACGCTGCCTTTGAAGCGAAACACTGAATGATTCTACTTTTCTTTTAAATTGTTTAGTATTTGTTTGATAATGTAATTTATGTTATAATGTGGGTTTGGAAGACAGTGGCTTGACTAATTCAAACTGCTTGTAATCCTTCTGTTTAGTTGTGTAACTTATATTTCGCTAACAAATGCAAATAACATTACATTGACTTAAATAATGGAAGGCTAAAGCTTACATACACTGTAGTTTCTTGAGTTTCCATAAACCACTTGAGCAAACTCAATAACTGATTTTTTTCCATGTGACTTAACGGCGTCTCCCCTTTCACATAAGTACCGTTCACCCTCTTCAGTAGGTCAGCGCACTTTAACTGTGAAGGGCAACACATGTCTGAAAGCAACGTTGCACCCCGCCGTATGCTTCCTGTAGCTTAAGGCCTTTGCTGTTAAAGCCGTTGCAGTCAGCATCAAGTTTCCTACCACATTAAAAGCAGTTTCCACCACTTGGTATCACTTGGTTCCAGGCATATGCTTGAGTGCTGTCAGATCTGCCCCCAAAGATTGTTCCGACCTCATTGTTTTTTTTTAAACAGGAAAAAAAAAGCCCCCTAGAATCAGAAATTCAGAAATTTCCAGAAGAATCAGAAAGAAGAATGCTTCCTTCTATCTTTCTTCCTTTTTGGGCCTGGCAGCTTCCTCACCATTGAATGCATCCAACAGGGCGTCTAAAGTGTATCTGTCTCACTCTCTGTCATCTGCTATTTTAAAAACAGTCATGGCATAATTACAGAGCATCTACGTTGCTTTTTAACTTTCACTTGAAGAGGTACAAACAGGTGCACAGCATCTCAGAGGAGTGCTCTTTCTTGAGTGTTCTCTCTATTGCTACTTGATCACATGCTAATTAGCAGTGTGTGTGGGTATGTCTCTGTAAGGGGTTTAAACTCATTCGTCACTTTCTGATAGCTTTGTATGCCGGACCACCATGCATGATTTCACTGCCTTGATCAGAGTGGAGAATCCTTCCAGAAGAAGGAGCATTTGTGTGTGCATTTGCTGTGGGTCGATTTGTTAAGAGCTGTCCCATGTAATCATCACCTCATCACTGACGCTCCATTTAAATGCAAATGAATGTTTCCCCCTCACTCGCAGTCCACCCACAGTGGAGAGATCCACTCACGAGTTTTAGAACATCGAGCGAACCAAACGTGACAGTTGTTGCAGCAGGGAAAGGATCCCCCACTTCTCACTTCTGTACATTTATTAGCTCAGACTCTCCCCGTGGCTCTGAAAGCTCTTAAACTGGAGCTGAACTCTCGGTTGGCTTGTGGAGGCTGTGAGGAAATGAGCAGCTTCGTGCTCGCTTCCACCCCTTGGGCTTAATCGGCTTTAATTGAGGCTCTATTTTTACTCCTCTCAATCATGGCGTCAATACTGAGCCACCGAGTTGAGGGGCACAGAGCTGAAGACACTGCTTTTGAATGGAACTTATTTGGGTTGACGAGCAAATCACTCACAAACATTTTGCCTTTTTGATCTCCCAAAAATGGTTAAAGGCACATTGCTTATAAAAAAGTTTGGAGACAGCTTACCTTCTTTCAGTTAAGTTAAGTTTCAGTTACACATGTTTAATCATTTAAGAATCCTTTCAATACCCTTCCTGGTCATTAAAGTGCCTTATTCAGTTTAAAGGGCAAATTCTGCCAAATGAAAAAAGTAGTAATAATTTGATCATATTTTTCTACCCAACTACTAGACATCTAAAGGGTTTAATGCCTACAAAAGGCCACCTAACCACAAGTTATTACCTGAAATGGTTATCAGTACTCTGCCTGATTCCTGAGATGTCAGCTTTGCAATAGGCTTTTGATTTCGATTTATTGTAGAGAGGTACAAAATAAAGACATTTCCCCTAAAGAAGAAATTTTATAAAATGGGTATATTTCTGTCATTATGACCTATCAAAGCCAATGTAAATAATTCATTATTCATTAAAGCACTCTGAATGACTTTATTTACATCCTAGCCATTTAATTATGCGGAGACTTTGGAAAATTGTAAATTTGTTTCTTTCACCATCAGAGAACTGTGAGTGAATCTGGACTTCAATTACTCACTTTCACTTAAGTTATATATTGATTTCACTGTAGTTACTGAATAATTTATAGCAGTAACTAAGTAATGAGCCTTTAGATAAATGGCTGAATAACAAGCCTGGAGTACAAAGAAGGTTAATATGTGAAGTAATGAAAACTGGGAAAGAAATCATGCCAATGTGTATTAAAAACAATATGAAAAGCTGGGTGTCCCCAGACGTTTGATTGACAGGGTAAAAATTTGGTAATCTATATTGAACCGTTGGGATGGCATTAAACAGTTGTTTAACAGGACAGGGCTCTTTAATGTGTAAACGGATTCTTCACTTGGTGTTAATCAGTAATTAGCTTCTCAGTGGGTAAAAGTGCAGGCCAGTCACTCTAGTGCTCAAGCACATTATAGTCCTTTCTTGAGGTCCACTTGCTTTGTTGTGAACTTAAAAACTCTGAGCAAAGCTTTTGTGGGCATCAGCAGATTTGGCCATCTTATGGATACAGGGCTTTAAAATCTCAGATGAAAAGATCGCATATCTCTGAGACGGCGAATGGAGACTCATGAGTCACATAGATCTGTCAAAAGGCCTTGAATGGAGTTGTCTCATCATGCCATGTTATTATGAGCTTCATTATAAGCGTGTTTTATGTCTATAAGGAGCAAAGAAAGAATGAGAGAGTGGGCTGAAAAGGTTTTGTGTAAGAGAAATTAGTTCTGCAGCACTGGTGGAGCTGAAAGACCCACTCACTACTGGCCTCATACCTTACACTTCACCAGCAGAGCTGACAGGGTGGACGGGCTCCCCATCTCTTCCGTTCTCACTTGGCCTTTTGCCTTCTCTCTCTCCGTCCCTGTCTCTGCTCGCTTCTGCTTGATCTCTGCCTTCCCCCTGGCATCACTGCTGTCTCCATCTTCCTCCTCCTCCTCTTCCTCCTCCTCTTCCTCAGACCTCAGGCTCCTCTCGCTCTCCTCAGGTGATTCCCTCTCCTCTGTGGAGTCGTCCACTGTGCTTTCGCTCCTCTCCTCTGTATCACCACCCTCCTTGCTGTCTGCGAGAGGTGAGCGGACGCGGGACGGAATGTCTCGGGCCTCCCCACGCAGCCGGGGGATGTTACCCTCCAGGAGGCGCCGCTGGACGATGCTGTGTGGTTGCTACAAAAGGGGGCAAATGGAGGACAGAAAGAAGAAGTGATGTAGTCACTGCTGAATTGTTATAAGGAGTGTAGGTCAGATGGAGAATTTTGAATAGTTGAGTGGAACTTTCATCCCTTCCTGCTTTCTCTGATTTCACCTACTGAGTTGATCTATTGAGCTGAGTGGCATGCAGCACCATGTGTCTACCAAAGGTGTTTGGTTACAATGTGCAGTTTACACTAGATCTAGTATAATCCCAGTGTTCAAAAGATTGGAATCATTTTTTTTTAAATTATATTAAACCTTGGACCAGGCAAATGTATGACATTATACTTATATAATAGTCTTACGCTTACAAATGATGAACAGGACACTTAGCTACCTATTTAAGATTCTGAAACAACTGAGAAATGTACAACAGTCTTGACATACGACGTTTCTAGTTTACAATGCTTACTCCCACTCCCACTGTTAGACTCGTACTTACGGACTATGTGGGTGACCTAGCGCATAGTGGAAGCATATGCAGTAACGTGGTGGAGGCTAGAGTGTGTTTCGAAACCAAAATTTGGGTTACATCACTGTCGAAGTAACAGATCTGTGGCATAACTCAAGGACCCCCTGTATTCATAATTAACTATATTGTTAATAACAGTTCACAGAATTCTTCACATATTAGTTAAACCATCTAAAAATACTTTGGTCCATTTTTTTGCATATAAATCCATGTTATACAACTAGTATAAATAAAATGACAAAAAAAATTAATATGGCAGGTGATCCCAAACATTTTAATGCTGGTGTGGAAAAGCCTGCTTTGGGCCAGTGGAGAACTACAATGTGAGCTTTTTTGGGGGGTGCAAATGACACACTTCTAAAGAAGACAGGAGGTCACTGAGACCAGGGAAGTCAAGAGGTAGCCTTAATTACTGCAAAAAAACAATAACAAAAAAAACCCAGTGCTTTAGTGTTGGTACCAAGAAACCATCTCTCATAAGCTACGGCCTTCCTCTCTCGAGGGACGTCATTAACTTTTAGGTCTTGGTTGTATGTTTCAGCATGAGATTTGCAAGACAAAGCACAAATGTGTTGCAGTGAAAGGTTCGCATTCTGAGAAGTGCTGACTAAGATGAGAGGCGCTACAGCGGCCCAGAAGAATGTTCAGCTACAATCCTGGGAGGTCACAAATAATGCCAACACAAGTACCATCATTAGTGCATTAAGCAGGCTTGCACACTGTAGGACTACAGCGGCAGCTTAAACGTTGCGGCCGCTGTGGAACGCTGGATATCGGGGCTTCAACGAGCCTAATGACTGAACGACTGCAGTTCAGAAACTCAAGCTGAGAGGCAGAGAGAAAAGCGAACTGCCTGATTCACTCTTAGATGACTCACTTCAGTTCCCGCATTATGAGACCATTGGAGTGCCACGACAGACTTGGGTAGTAACTGAATACATGTAATGGGGTTATGTAATCAGGATACAAAAAAAGGGTAGCTGCACTCCGTTACTCACTTACAGAAAAAAGTTCTAAAAGGATAACATTCAAACCCCTCTTTTACACACCAAGCACAACTTACTCACGCATTTTATTCTGACGTCAAAAAATTATTTGAACATGTATAACCACTTGTGTTGCATAGCGAATGTGCTTTTTTTATTTGGATGATGCAAATGTAACAATACCTTTGCAAGTAAAATGCACTCATCAACCACTGTTGTCTCTGACATTGCTCTGGCAACAACCAGCTGAACGGATGGGTCCCAGCAGAACGGCCATGTCTTCTATTCTGACACAGACACTGAAAACTAGCACTGGCTGATCCAGCATTTTCAGTTTGTATCTTCTAAGCTTTAAAATGATTTCTAGCAGTCACCTTAAGAGCTTCTAATGCTTAGACTACTCAAACAATCTTCTCTCCCTCATCAAGAAAACACATCAATGTACAGTGAGTGTGTGCTGTTCCAGGCTAAATTTGTAACAGGATTGGATCGAAATAATTTTCTGCTCATACTAGACCTGTAGCCATACCTAATATCAGGTTGGTGCCACAGCAAACATCGAGAGGATTAGTTTGACCTCTGCTTTGCTGTATATCTGTTATCAGTTCAGTTGGGTTTGTGTGAAAGCACTCACAAAATTTCATCTCCTGAATGCGGAATGAAACTCTGAATGTCTTTTGCTTTAGAAGCAGGCTGACAGTTATGTTGTCTATGTCATTTTGTTTTATAAAACAATGCAGTTTTTCTGTTTTTCTCTTGTCCTGTTTTAGTTCATTGACATGAAAAAGACCAGTAATCCAAAAATACGATTAGGTTACAGATTTCATTTTTAACAGGTAATTAGTAGTCTACCATGCTGGAGTATGATAGATTCTTTACACGGATCGTCTTAAGACCATATTAGACCTTTCACTATCCCGCTCCTCAATCCTATAGCAAACAAAATGAGATTATTACCAAACACATGCATACTGAATAATTCCCCAAAATAATTTACATTATTTCGAATTATTAATGCCTGAATAATAAGGCTATATATCAGTAGCCTAATAAGACATAAATACAAAGATACAACCTGCATCTCTGGTCAGCTGTAGGAGGAACCTTATTTCTCCAGCAGAGCTGTGTGAGAGAGAGACGCTGCAATTATCTACTGCCTTCCTTCTAGTCAGCATTAAAGGCGTATTTAGAACATTCTAATTAAAATCAAATGAAATGCTGCTCAAATCTTGTAACACTGCTGGGCTGATACAATAAAAGCTAAAAACATCCTCCTATACACACACACATGCAAACTTTTCACCAAACCTTTCCTTTCACTTAAGTAAACAAGTAAAGTTAAGCAGTGAACAGCTATAGACACTCATAGTATTGTTCTGTTGAACTGAGTACAAACGGCGCTA
>JBBJLR010157592.1:0-14744 GCA_037577145.1 Brachypetersius gabonensis
CGTGGCAAACGCAAGCACAGACATAAGCATGAAAACACATATGACGTACAATGACCCGACAGAGAATGTGAAACAAAGCAGAACTTAAATACCACACAGAGCCAACACAGACAACCAATGAACATTACACATGTGTCACCCTGAGTACTCCTCAGCTGATCCCCCTTTACCGACTCGGAGTACTCAGGGCTTCAAAATAAGAGTACCAGGAAACAAAAACAGAAATAAATCCAGCTCCACCTAGTGGCAGCTGCCCAAACCGTGACAAGATAACACAAAATCTTCATAAGGACTGTAGATAACACAAAATCCTTACAATATTCATAGAAAATAAATGACAGAGTTTGCCATGTATTAATTTATAAGTGAAAATTCTGTCATATGTGAACACACCACAGCACACAGTGTGAACTGCACAAAATTCCACCTTCCACCTCCACCTGGGCAGCAGGAACACAGTGCCGGGGAGCAGTGTATGGGGACGGTACTTTGCTCAGGGTAACTCAGAGGTGCCTAGCAGTCTTGGGAATCGAACCCGGACTTTCTGATCGAATGCCCTAACCACTAGGCTACCAGCTGCCCATAATTTAAACCGAAATATAATATTAACATACCAACAAATAAGATATAAAACATTTTTGTGAAAATTGCATTCCATTAACCAATGGAGCATTGTCCTCACCAATCATTTTGATTAAAAATGTATGGGTTAACAAAGGGTTAAACTCAGGTCATAGCGTATAATTTTGTGCATATCTGCCATGATGTTTAGGGCCACTTGAGATGATGTACCAGCAAAAAATTTAAGGACAGTTTAAGCATCTACAAAGAGTGTAAGTATAGCAACCAGCAAATAGAAATCCATTAAAATCTTTGAACATAAAAGCAGAATGGGCCCATAAAGGGCCAAAATTCACAATACTTTGGCTTAAATGCAGAAGAGAATGAAGATTGAATGTCATGTTCTCTTCTCAATACAGTGATTGCACACCTCCAATAAAGTACACATGTGTTATGAGCACGATTTATCTGGTCTATATTTAATTCACACCCCAACAGAGTACTTACACCCTCTATCAGTAGTGCCCAATGCGAGTGATACTTCGGTGGAAGAATGCCTTTCAGAACTGGCAAGCTATAGTACAAAAGCCAGTGTTGCCATTCATGGGCTTTCCAGAATTTGCATTGCGTTCCAAGAGTGATCTTCGAACTCGTGCAACAGTTCCTGGAGGTTGTATTGATAAAAGATCTCTGTCCATGATTGCAATTTGTGAGCCAATGTACCAAGATTCACGGTAACTCCATCCATACTGAGAATCCATCCATACTGATGTCATTTGTCTACACACACCAAGCAACACACAGTGCTGTTCAGGGGCCATCCCACTAATTAGATCAAACTTTGGTAAGCTTACAAAAGCAGATGGTCCCTTGATGCCCAATATAGTTCTCCCTTCTCTTTCAGCAATCATTACAATTTCAACTGTACTTTCATGCTTTCTGTCACTTGGCATGTCTTGCCAACATGTAGAAGCCCTCAAGTTTCCTTTTCCTTTTCTAACATGCACACCAGGGAGAAGGCAAGTTCCACAGCCATAATCCTTTTTGAACTGGTTAAAATTTTAAAGTACTAGTCTTGCAACCACACCACACACACAGTAAAATGTATATTTATATGCCTCACTGACTGTTCAACAGGATGCTTCCAGTCAAAGCCATCTTGAAAAAAATGGTTTGAAGAAATTTCTGGCTTTTCGGACCCAAACCACAGTGCACACAAATGTATATGCTTATCTCTGCTCTCAGGGGGTATTTCATTGACACAACGTAGTATTGGCCAAATATTGAATTTTGACGATTAAAAGACTGGTACGCCATCAATTAGAGTACTTAGACCCTCTATCAGTAGTGCCCAATGCGAGTGATACCTCGGTGGAAGAATGCCTTTCAGAACTGGCAAGCTATAGTACAAAAGCCAGTGTTGCCATTCATTTTTAGATTTCAGGGTTGGATAGAAGGTATCATCACATGTGTAATTTTTTGCCCTGATTCTCAATCATTTCTTACAGCTGATACTTCAATGGAAGATTTATGAAGAAATGCCCATCCAGTAAACTGTTTTTCAATGTTATGGATGAGGAACATAATACACAAGTAAATGTTTCCTCTAGTGACTTTGCCAAGATAGGTTGTGCATACTCTGCAGTAATGATGGCATTCTAATTCATCTACACCAGTAAAAGTACTTGCTTGCAGGAACTGAACTTGTCTCAGCAGAAAATAAGTGAAGAAGTTTGAGCAGGTCAGTCATCAATACACCTGTAGTGTTGTGCTTCAATGCAAATGACAGAATGGAGATTGTTCTTCTGTCAGTGCAATTTGTAATTTTGTCTCACCTGTGCTGAACTCTCCATTCTCTTCTTATTTAAAAGACACATAGTGCCCTGGCTGCCTTTATAGCTTACTATTTGTCTTACCTGCACAAGAGTAAATGGCTCTGCTTGGTCTTGTTTGGTGTCTGCTAAGCTTTCCTAAGGACAGAAACAACATTTTCACGAGAAAGAAAGATACAGACACACAGAGACTGAGTGAGTGAGAGGGAGAGATTATGTGACAATGTGTATAGCTTTGGATATGGGGTTATAAGTTTTGCCTCACCTGGACCAATGTTAAAGTCTGCTACTACCCCAAATCTACGGCTGGCATTTTGACTGGACATGTTTTCCTGGAGGGGACACAGATTCTAAATAGAATCCATGGAGAAAATACATGCAGGAAACAAAAAAGAGAACAAACTTTAGAAATGTAACATTTTATCATTGTCCTATTTGTAAGTCTGTCATTTAATGGCACACAAAAGCACGTAATCTACTTAACTTGAATATAGGTATATTTGTCTCACCTGTGCTGAAGTGAGTGACTCTGAATTCTTCTCTATTTGACTGGTGTCCTCTCTGTTTTCCTAAGGATAGATCAATTAAAAAAATGACCTGTAGGCATTCGGTCAATGCTGAGGGTTACTGAGGGAGAGGCGCTTGTTACAGCAATCCGTCTCTGAATCACACACTGAAGCACAAAGTCCTTTAAGAATCTCCTTTATTAATAAAGTAGTTATTAGGCAGTTACAGAGAACAGTAGATAGAAGAAAGATGGTCTGAGCTCATTTCTGCAGTCCTCCCTTTTTATACCGTCCTTTGAGAGAGAGAGAGACCCCACAGCCTCCTGCTCCAGGGCCCTGAATCCTATCTACCTTGTCGTTACATACTAGTAGACCTCACATGCCTGAGGAGCAAGTGTGGGTTTCGACACTTCAAATGTTTTAAGGAACTGAGGGCCCATGTAGAAATGAGCTTAGAGGCTTAAGAGCATTGCACAGATATGCAATTGTCATACGAACAAGTTTCATTGTCATACGAACAAGTTCACAATATATAGAAGTTCAACATTAGTTCAATCATGAGTGAAAACATGAGACCAGTACTGAGGTTAACATGAGCATAAAATAAAAATTCTACATGCTCAGCCAAACTCTGCAAGCAAGTAGTCAATTGAATTTCGTGTTTTGTGACTAGGCCAATTTCTCAATCAATGCCGTTGCTCACATCACACAGGTTACACATTTGATTAGGGCAACAAGCGCTTAAAGCAAGAAGTGTGTGTGTGTTGGGGGGTTGGGGGGGGGGGGGGTCCCTAGGCTGGTCTCTCTTTGGCACAAATGGCCCTCCGCTTGAGCAAAGTGCTTGAAAATAAGGACAGCCAGAGTAAGTCAGTGTTGTGTACAGCCTAGATCAAAAGAACTCATCGCAGAACTTGACACACATTTATAATGAAAGAAACTGAACTAGTTCAGATTTTTGCGAGATTTTGAAGCACTGTTTAAGTCCAGATAAAATTTAACTGCTTCACTATTATTGATTTATACTGCCTCACAATTATTGATATCCAAAACTATTAATAATAATGATAACAATAATATCCTCAACTGTTGGAGACGGGCTTTATTTAAAAAGAGAAGCACAGGAATCATTCACTGACAGCCTATTTATTTTTCACTATTCAAAACAGAATGTTAGGCATGAGCTATAAATATTTTTACAGTATGAACTGAACAGTGAACTAATTCATGTTAAACATGAACTTGCAAAATATTGATAGACTTACAAATTGCTGCCCATAGCTCTGCCAAACTTTTGTTGATCTTCCTAGAACGTGGGTAGTAGACTGAACATTAAATGAGAACGAACTAATCCTGCTTTAGAAAGCTACATATTTAGTGGCACTCACCCTTTTTTCCATCGAGTAGAATGTTTGCTTTCTCCCAATCATTTATTTTCGAGTGTTTCCTTTTCATATTGAAGAGACATCCAGAGAATGAGAAGAATGAATGAAAAAGTCTTCACCGTATGGTTTTCTATACCGCTTTGCCTCCATCCATCTTGTAAGACATTGCAAGATCTGGTTTTGCTTGGAATCATAGCTGAAGATGATTACAGCAGGTACAAGCAGCAACATTCAATGGTGCAGTTTGGTGAAAGAGGAGGTAAGCTAATAACCGACATAATCTGTTTTTTTCTGGCTAGTCAGTGTGTTATTTCGAAATCACGGAAGTTAGTTTTAACTTAAGTGCCGTGTTTTACAAAACATGATGGGGTGCTGCTCGCAATAACCGTTATGGTTAACATGAAGCCACACAGCGCATCATGCACGGTCATTTTCAAATTCTCAGAAAAAAGTAAACCTTTTTTTAAATTTTAGGTCTTTCCAGATCACAATGAAACGTTTCATTTTTTGTAACAAGTGCATTTTGAAAACTTCTCAGCGTTACCTTTATGCTCCTACTTCTAGGGCCTAGACCTAGGCCATTCAACTACAATAGCAAGTGGGCTGGATACGAAAGTCACTGGGGGTTTGGGGGCCACAGAATATTGTGCTGTCCATGCGGGGTGGGGGGTGCATCCAATGAGGTGAAAGTTAAATAACTTTACTTAAATCTGTTTTAAAAGCATATAGCAAATTAATGTAAAAGAAAGTAATTTGTGACTGGAAATATGTGGTGGTATATTAAAGTTGAACAGTTTTCTCACCACCCAATTGAAATTTGTGTTCAAGGGTCTGGCAGACATTGACAGCTTACTTGTATTACATTCTGTGTCATTGAAAATAAAAACCATTGCAATATATTTGCCTAACTGTCATGTTTTCAGTGGTATCTGCACAGACTGCATTCATATCATTGTAGTTATTGTTTGAAAATGTATATCCCCAGGAGAAGATCACATTTGCAGTGGTATTTTCAACCCCTATCAGAATTTGGCTGGCTGACATGAAATAACATATAAAAACATTTTTAGATTTTACATACGAAAAAAGTATGTCAATCTACACTTTCATACATAAACAGGGGTGTATATTTACATATTTTTATATTATACATATAGTATTCTTTCCTAAATTCAATAATAGTTTTATATATACATTGTATGATGCACACACAAACCTTACGTATGTAATAGTGAGTACTCATTTAAAAAAGCATATATTAAAGTTAAAAAGTTAATATGTATCATATAAAGACAATATCAGTTGTTGTGCACTTTACTTATATATGTCATGCATGACATTCAGTTGGATCATATTTGATTCTGATAGTTTTGTATGAGGAAAATGCAAAAGTGGGCATTTTCAAGAGTAAATATTAGTAGTAGCCATGTAAATATTTATTTTATGCTGTACAATACTGCAGGTATTAATACATTTTAAAAGCTTTTTCTATTTCTTTTTCGTATGGGTTCCCAAAATAGCTATCCAGTGTTTGTTTACTCTTTGCAAATACAGATAAACCACTAAGCCACAGAAACCGAGCAATCTATGTTGATAAATACTGGCTCTTGCATTTTAGAGCTCTGTGTATTACGCAGAAAAAATCTCAATGTGTTTATATTCATCAGCAGTTGTGTACATGCTCATCGTGTGATGAGATGTTTCTCCAAGGCCCATGGTGCAACATATAGCAACATTTAACATTCAACAGAGTACAAGTTACAACAGAAATAATACAAACAACACAATAAATAGACATCACAACAATTGTACAGTAATGTAATGTAACAGTGGAGTGTGAATGGGGTTATAACTCTTCCATAGAGACTAGAGACAGAAGGCAGATTATTGCACATATAGCAGTGTACAACAGTACAGTGTCAATGGGATGCAAATCTGAGACAGTACAATAAATAGACAATACAGCAGTGTAACAGTAAAGCGTGAATGGGGTATAAACCTTCCTGAATAAATCATACATCTATTATTGCACAGAATACAGTTTGCTGCATAGATCCACACTGAGTACATGTAAATCATGGCTTATTAAGTGCCTGGTGTCACAGTAAACAGTAAACAGAAGGTAAAGTGTAAGTTCTATTGAAACAGTGTTGTATTAGATGTATATAAAGTATAAACTGAGGTAGTTCTCTGTAGTGACACTAGACATTTATATCCATTCAGATGGCTCTGGCAGGTTTGAAAAAGTCTTTCAGAGAAGGTAAAGGTGCTCTGTCTGACTGTGGCTGATGTGAGGAAAACTGCTCAGTGTCAACCCACGGAAAACTGCTGGACTTGACATCATTCCTGGTTGTGTGCTTAGAGGATGTGCAGAACAGCTGGCAGATGTTCTCTTCAACATCTCTATGAGCACCACTGTCATCCCAATGTGCTTCAAAAACACTACCAGCAGCCCCGTGCCAAAAAGGTCATTGCCTCAATGACTATGGTTCCATCGTTCCATCCAGCTTTGAATATGCATGTTTCTGTATTGTCCTAATTTCCTTGCTTAAAGTTGTTAGGTTACGGGGACGCTGGCAAGCCACTCCGTCTGGCATGTATTTTTTTGGCATTTTAAATTTTTTTATGATTTAATGTAAATATTCCTCCACTCAACACAATATTTACTTTTTTTCTCATGGCTACTATGGAGAGAACAAAGTAGACTGCCCGCGAATCCACCAACTGGCCACGAAGGCAAGAGAAACATGCTGTTGTTCCAGCACTATTTCCATTAAATTCCTGTAAATACTCTCAATATCTAAGTATGATATCTAGGTTTTCTGCACTTCAACTGTACTATAAAGTTCTTAACTACACTCTCTTCAGAATTGGTCTTTACTTTTCTCGTTTTGTGTCAAACCTTTCCCTTTCATACTGCTGTCGATGTTGTTATTATTATTATTATTATTATTATTATTATTATTATTATTATTAATAATAATAATAATAATAATATTTTTTATATATGAAAAACAATAATAATAATATATTTTTTTTATATATAGCACAAAATCTCAAAGTGCATACAGATAACAATGTAACTATATATACAAATAACAAAATAATTCAATTGCAGGATGTCCATGGCAAGAACCCCGTGCACAACAGCCAACATATTGGGGACCACAAGCACAGTTAGTTCAAGCTGCTCTCCACACGGCAGGCCAGCCGAGCATCTCCAGGCCTGGTGGTGACTCTCCCTGCGTGGATGGAGCACAGGCCCACGTCCTCGAACAGATACATCAAGTAAAGCCTCGCTGGCTTCCTGCAGGGCCTTGATGGTGGAGCTCTGGAAGAGAAGGTCAGTCTTGAAATCCTGAGCAATCTCAGGTGGCAAAAGTTTGGACACCCCAAGTCAAATTGTACTCACTATAACCAGAGTGGGTCTAATTAAGTACCTTAAAATTGTGTCCCTCCTTTATAAGTCCCTTTGAGACTCACCAAGTTCTTGAATTAACGAACATGCTACAGTCTGCACAATCAGGTTTCTACATCAGGAGACTAAAAACAGCAATAGAACAATTAAACATTTCTGTGAAAAGGGCATTAAGAGTAACTTACAGTAGAAATATAAGGATGAAGTCATGCTGAGTCTGCCCAGAAAAAATTACAAATGTTTTTGTTGTGTGTCTATCACAAACAATACAAAACTAGATTAATTAATTTCATTATTAAAATGATATCAAATTAAATAAGCCTGTTGATCCCTAGGTTTGCTTTTTACCTTGCTATCAACTTTAGACCAAATATGAATAAAAACATGATCCAGTAATACCTTGATCTTCACTGACCTTATGAAATGGGAAATTCTGTTATAAAACTGAAATGTTCGCCCGCATCCAGGCCCCAGATCATGTGCTAAGGCTAACTCTTTTGTGATATGAGCAGGTGAAGTTTTTTAATATGTCTGTTAACTTGATATTTTACAGCCGTCCTGGCCTCTAGAAATAATACCTGCACTTATTGTGCCTTTGACAGAGAGCTGGCATGCTGTGCTCATAAAAATGAAGGAAGAACAGGCAATCTGTGAGCTAAGGTGAGAGGTGGAACATATTTTACACCTACACTGATTTCCTGTTGTGTGCTGGTGTGATTAGTTCTCCTCACACTGACACATGTTTTTTGTGCTTGTGGTCTCTACTTGGCTGTATCGTCACCTAGTAAGCTAGCTTGTGTTTCTTCTGTTACTTAACTGTTGTGCTGTTATTTTACTGTGTGCTTTGACTTCCTTGTTCTTGTTTGTTGACTGCCTTTGTCCCTGTTGGGGTTAGCTTCATTAGCTTCTTTAGCTTCATTGCAATCAGCTAGATAAGTCTCACTTGGTGTAATTAGTGGGAGTGGCTTATACTCACCCTCAAGTATAAAGGAGATACACTTCGCCACAGATGGCTTCTACACTCAGCTAAGTATCCCTTCTCATTTTTTATTCAGTTTGATTTACTTATTACTACAGAAAATGTGCACCATGCCTATACCTGTTCACATATCCTGTAGGCCAAGAAGATACATTCCACGTCGACGTGGGAGGAACCACAGTAACACCTCTCAGCTGCTTTTTTCTCCCCAACTTTTTACAGTTGTACATGGTGGTCTGTGGAATTGCCAATCCTGCATCCATAAAGCTAATTTTATCTCTGAACTGGTGTCTCTCCACTCTTTCCACTTCCTGGCCCTCACAGAGACCTGGATCACACCGGAGAACTCCGGATGCTCCGGATGCTACTCCGGATGCTCTCTCCTCTGCCTTGTCCTCCTCTCACATTCCTTGCACTACAGGTAGAGGAGGGGGTACAGGTTTTCCTCTCTCCAATGTAGTTGGCGTTTTTTGCCTCTCAGTCTTTCCCAGCTCAACATCTCATCCTTTGAATTCCATTCTGTTACTATAACCTATCCAAGTAAGCTCCATATCATTGTCCTTTATTGCCCACCTGGTCCTTTGGGCAACTTCCTGAGTCTTCACTCATCCTCCTTGGGGACATTAATCTGCCAGGTAACAAGTTGAAGACCTGCGAGCTTGCGATGCTCCTATCGTCCTTCGTCCTGTCCCTCTGCGACTCTCTTCCAACCCACAAAGCAGGCAAAGCTCTTGACTTAGTATCAACCAGGTCTCTTCCTATGTTCAGTATATTGCCCAGTTCTTTACATGTCTCTGACCATCATTTATCTTTCAAATTTCCTCTCCAGACCTCTTTGTCTCATCTCCCATGTGTAACACCTACGACTACCTGCAGAAATCTTTCCTATCTATCTCTGATCTCTCTCTGTCCGTTGTTGTACTATCTTCCTTATCTATCCCTAACTCCACTACCCCCTGTCCATCTTCAGTTGAATCGGTGACCTTCTGACCTTCTCTCATCTCTCTACAGCTCAATTAACCTACTCTGCCCCTTGTCTTCCAGACCGAAGCATGTCTCTCTCCCAGCTCCATGACTGTCTGAGGTCCTGAGAAGTAACAGAAGGGAGCTGAGAGTGGATGAAACAAGATGGAGGAAAACACTTCATGACTGTGACCTTATCACTTATCGCTCTCTCTTACCCAAATTTGCCACTGATTTAACTTATTCGAAGTCTTCCTTCTGCAGGATGAAGTTTGGAGAATCTGCATCCAACCCTCGAAAGCTGATTACCACATTTTCATCTCTTCTTAAGTCTCCATCTCACCCTGTTCTTTCAGTTCTCTCACCTGAAGACTTTGCTGTGTTCTTT
Organism: Brachypetersius gabonensis; assembly: GCA_037577145.1. Classification (NCBI taxonomy): domain Eukaryota; kingdom Metazoa; phylum Chordata; class Actinopteri; order Characiformes; family Alestidae; genus Brachypetersius; species Brachypetersius gabonensis. The sequence continues at coordinate 10,030 of JBBJLR010157592.1, forward strand.
GATGTGAAGATTAACATTAGCAGATCCTTCCCACCAATCGTCAAGCCACCCGTCACCCAGAGACACCTCTCACCTCTCTTTTGAGTATGTGGCATTGTTTCTGATGTCCAGCAAACCAACCACATCTCTGCTCAACCCTGTCCTATCGAGTACGCTCCAGATGATGTCTTCACATCCAAACCCACATATCACCTACATCAATGGCTACTTAACAACTGGCCATGACCCATCTGCTTTCAAGTCTGCGGTGGTCACACCAATTCTGAAGAAACCCACGCTGGACTCCTCAGATATCAACAACTACAGACCAGTATCTCTTTTCTCCTTCTCTTTGAAAGTCCTGGAACGGGCTATTTATAACCAACTTAACATCCTTCTTTCTGGAAACAGGCCTCTGGATCCTCACCAGTCTGGGTTCAAGGCTGCGCTCTCTACAGAAATGGCACTCCTAGGTGTCTCTGAAGAGCTTCATGCAGATAGATCAGCCAGCCTGTCTTCTGCTTTGATTCTTCTTGACCTTTCTGCAGCCTTCGACACAGTTAACCATATCCTCTTGGCTACCCTATCCAGCTTTGGGATATCAGGCACAGTCTGGCAATGGTTTGAATCCTACCTTGATGACCAAGGATTTGGGGATTTTCCTACAACTTTTATGTAGATGACACTCACCTAATCCTCTCTTTCCCCTCCAGTGATGATCAGGTCTCGACCCGCATCTCAGACTGTCTGGCTGACCTCTCCTCTTGGATGGCGGCCCACCACCTTAAGCTGAATCCCAGCAAGACTGAACTGCTTTTCATCACCAAGCCACAACCTCACCATTTTTTTTTGAGAACTCTGTTAACCCCTCAAAGAAGGTAAAAAACCTTGGTGTCATGTTGGACGAAGAACTTTCATTCCTGTCGCACGTTGACCACTGTTCCAGGACATGCAGATACCTTCTGTTCAACATCAGAAAATGATAGTATCAGTAATGTAATGTATATATTCATAACTTAACCTATTTCCCAAGGCATTGCCCACTTTTTTATCAAGGTGAGTATGCGGGTGCGGGTATCTATCACATTTTATCATCTCAAACAAAACTACGAGTACAAATAAAATAGAAATATCCATCACAACAGGTCAGGGAGTGTTTAACTTTCCAACTCAGTGGCTTTTTTTTATTTCTGGTGAAAACACTTTTTGATTCTTGTTTGATTAAAAACTGTCTGGGAAATGTACATTTATTCCTTTGTAATCACATATATTGTAAGAGGAAAGTCAGTATATTCAGTGATGTGATTAAAACTTACATGACTCTTAGTGATTCACCTGAAGAGGTTTATGCTGACAAAGATCATTAAGAGGGGTTTTGTAACTGTTCTCGGCAATAGAGCAAAGAACAGGATTTCTTGAGTTGTTATTTTGTGAAAATATGACCTGATGGGTATCTAAGAGTTCCTGTCCGTGCAGACTGAGGGGAGCTTAGAAACTTATCTCTATGGCACTAGAGCAAGGTTCAGGGTTGAATATGAGGGTTTTTTACGTCTTAGCTAATTAACAATGTGGCGCTTCTTGGGCGCATCCTGGGGTGATAAGGACTTTATTGTGGGTTTCTAGGTACAGAGAACTCATAGCTGGACTTTGAAGCTGATAACAGCATAAGCAGTTTTTTGTGTATAAATACTTGTGTTCAGAATGTAATCTTCATAGAGGGACTTCCCGAGTTAAGACTGCCTTGACTCGCTGGGGAGCTCTCCTTCCATCTGCAGATTAAATAAATCTTTGTTTGAGCAAAGACTTTGTCTGTTTACTGATTCTCCGCCCCAACAAAACCAATCCTGGTATGCATCCTTGTCTCATTGCACACAGGTCTAAATGGGCCTTAGATGTTTAGAATGTGGGAGACAAGTGCCCCTCATCTATTTGGCAAGTTTCCTCTTCACATAGTATAATTTTCTACTTCATCCATTGTGCACTCAAAGCTGTGTGTCCTAAATCAAGGCTGAGTCTAGGAATAGTCAGGTCTAAGAAAAAAATGAGGCCAAAGGGATTTAAGTCCAAGTTGAGATCTATTCTGAAGAGGTTTAAGTCTAAGTCAAGACTGAGTATTTAAGGCCAAGTATTTAAGGCCACTTACTGACCTGTATAAATGTTTGTGGGATGCCAGAGACACAGTATTTCTTCTGTTCTAAGGCAATCACTTTGCTCTATATGCAGTGACCAATTATTATATGCAATGACCAAAAAGCAAGCGCAGTATACACAGAATTAAATTGGGTCACTTTGTTTGCTTTAAGCAATCACACTTAATTTATTCCTTCAATGCATGCAAACACAGTATGAAGATTGTAGTAATCTCTGCAACACACGTCTACATTAAAGCATTATTGCTTTCATTCTGCTTAATCTCAAAACTATATAATCGCTAACAGGGTAGAGGGAGAGACAAATGATGTTTGAAATGTTCAACCACAGCAGTTACTTATAATGCTGTTCTTCTAAAGTTATTTGCAAAGGCAGTGTGGGGTTAATTAATGAGAAAAGACGCAGGTGTAGATTTGCTCTTTATTTGTTTTTATTTAGATTGTAAGATAACTGATCACACTGTAAGATTCCTTCAGTCTCAGGTTCCCTTGTCCCTGACTTGTGCGATTTAGCCTGTGATATGATGTGGATGAAAAGTATTTAAGGTTTTTAAAAATCATCAGTGTTGCTGCTGCAGAATACTGTAGTTGCAACCAACCAGGCAGTTCAGAGGACCACCACTATCCTCTATGGTGAAATGACACAAGATCAGCATGTAATTTCACACAGCATTCAGGGTTATGTTTATTCAAAGCATTACGCACATTGCAAGCAGCACTGGTCCCCACACAACCAGCACAGATCATGGTAGTTTTATTGGTAATACTCCACCAGGGGCTTCTGCTGCAGGAGGTGTAATTTACTGTAGGCAGTGAAACCTGGTTCAGTTGAGCAGAGAGAAAATCACCATCTAGGAAAGAGAGGATTTAGACATGAGTGGCAAAAGACCAGGGCTATGATCAGTCAAGGCTTTAATCACTTATCTTGCTAATGGAGCACTTTAAATGGCAGCTTAACAAAAGTAACCCTTAGAATACATCAGCATAGATCCATGCCGGAAGTACAACAAATGGTACATTTTTCCCATAAGGCACCACCAATGACTCTCCACAGCATCAGGCTCACCAGAAAACCTTACCAAGTATTATAAAGCAGAGCACTCTCAGCATCTTTCTAGAGCAGGTGATCAGGAGAACATGCTCAGTAGGACTATTTGAGGCCTTTTTCCTCATAGATTATCCATCTAATATTTATGAACCATGCAGCTGTGTTTGGTCATCAAGCGTTGGATAGCTGCGCTGTGTAGAGTATGATGTCAAGCAGTCTTGATTTGTCTTTACAAAACCATGCTGAAAAGAAACACCAAGGTCCCACAACTGAAGTGCAGATGTCTTTGCATAGTACTAGTTTACATACAACAAATCTAGGACTGATTTTAGAAGAAAAACATATTTTCAAGGTTACATTTAATGTATAATAGAATCTATCTCTAAGGTGTTCTTGGGTATGGGTTACTTGTTCGTGGTACGGCTCGGGTTCTTGTACCTGTGGAAAAGTGCCAGGACAAGAATCTGGCAGTTGAAAAATCTCTCTAGTGGTTGACTTCAGGTTTGACATCATAACTGACAAAAACAATCACAATCTAAAAATAAAGGTGTCAGAGTTCTTAATATTAATTCAAAAGTTATGCCAAGGGGATATCAGATGCAGTGATTGCAAATAGACTGGCTCCGACAGTAATGTATACTAAGGCCCTGACTGTAATGAACAAAAAAAGGAGCAAGAAGATAGTAGGCACATGAGGGCACCCTGAGACCGTGTGAAATGACAAAACAATAATTTCCAATAAAGCTACAGGGATTCTAATAAATAAAATGATCTTTCACTTTCACTCCTACCCCAGCCCTCATTGTGGCTAAATGAAATTAGATCACATGCTTTGTTTCCTGCTCATAATAAGCACATGTCCATCTGTGGTGCATGTGGGTTTGTTTTCAGGATTATAGTAATAGGGAAACAGGTAATCAGCAGTAGTCTCTTGACACCCTGAGTATATACAGGAATTCAGTTGAAATTGTGTTGAAACAGCAGTGTTTCTATTCACTAGGCCATAAGCTGAGAACATACACCTCTGGGAAAAATAAAAGATCACAGCATCTCTATGAGTATGACAACCGCTCCGAGCCACTGTCTGTTAAATTTCTACACAAGCACCTTGTTCTGCTTTATGAGGTACTGATTAGTGATCAGCTGAATCACGTCTTAATTAATGAGGAAAAATAAAAAGCTGTAATCACCACTCTCCTCTCGCAATGTGACCAGTTGGATGGCAAAACACTACTGGGCTGAGGGGAATGATACAGCAGCAGGCAGCATATTGGTTCTTGAGAGGATTTCTTTATTAGATTCTTTCACCGATCTCAGTCCAGGCTCACAATACACAAACTCAAAACTCAAGAAGGCGTAGTGTCAGAAATCCTTGAAGGACCTTCACTCCAAGTCACTACTACTGTTCACGAGGGCCTACACTCCGAGTTACTACTACTGTTCACGAGGGCCTTCACTCCAAGTCACTACTACTGTTCACGAGGGCCTTCACTCCGAGTCACTACTACTGTTCACGAGGGCCTTCACTCCGAGTCACT
>JBBJLR010157601.1:0-14741 GCA_037577145.1 Brachypetersius gabonensis
TTAATGACAGCAATGAAATGCAGTGGAAAGTTTTTTTGGGGATTAAGTTCATTTTCATGGCAAAGAAGGACTATGCAATTCGTCTGATCACTCTTCATAACATTCTGGAGTTTATGCAAATTGCTATTATAAAAACTGCAGCAGCAACTTTTCCAATTTCCCATTTTTATGTAATTCTCAAAACTTTTGGCCATGACTGTACACTGACCTTGCAGAAAGCTGCTGTGTGTATTAGGGAGTTTTCTTTGTGTTGTAGAACCCAGGTGGAGCACAAATTAGCATATTACCCAAAAATACCAAATTAGCCCTATTAGCCTTTGAGAACATAGTGGAAAATGGCACAAAAGGTCACCAAGAACTCTGTGAAAATGGCTGTGTTGAAAACAATACAGGCATAGCTTAAAGGCATAGCTTAAAAAAAGTAATCCCTACTGCACCCCACGTCCCCAAATCAAGACATGCTGCAATGGAGCTATGTAGCTACTGTAGCTAAACATGGAAGTTATTAGTAACTGGTTAGCATTGTGCTAACTCCAGCGCTAAATCACCACACCTAAAACCATGCTTGTTAAGTAAGCACAGTAAGGATGTAGCACAGCTTAACCAGTAGAGGCCAGGATTTTGTCTGTACTTCTCCATTGAACGTAAAATTGTGTGTATTTGGATACTGTAGGCTGTGACCCACTTATATAGCTCATATTCAAATACTGAAAAAGCAGGTTCCCTCCACTAGGCTTGAGCACAAGTTAATGTGAGAATTGGATTTTCACATTAGAGCTCTTCACCTCTGAAGTTCCAACAGTGATTTGTATTATCTTAATGTGATCAGACCGAAGAGATGATGTCCAACCAAATACAAATCTGTATGTTGTTTTCTGTATTGATGTCAGTCACCTCTGCCCGACCTGGTGGACAGTCCCATCACTCTCCCTCTCTTCCTGCAGCGCACACATAACTCTTTCCATCTGGGGCCCCATTAGGGCAGGTGAAAAGCTGTGATTTGTCTTACATGACAGACCCATGATCACAACACTCTCCAAACGTGGTGACCTTGACAGAGCCGCTGAGGGAAATTCACTCAATTTGTCTGCCCTTGTGTGAAATTCCCAGTGATGACTGATTAAGTAAAACCTTTGTTGACTAAAATAAGTACTCCAGCATTTTTCAGCCTCATCTCTATCCATTGTGTCTGTAGCATCCAGTGGAATACCCATCCATTCCAATCATCCATTTTCTGAGCTGTTTATCTTTAACTTCTGGAACACGATCAGCTCGGATCAGTGCCGGAAGTGCAACAAATGATAAATTGTCATCATACGGAAAAACAACTCCATATATGCAACACCTGGTTGGTGTTGATGCTCAAGGTGTCAGACACCATGCTGAGTTTTATCTGGTGTTCGTACTATTTTAATTTAATTTTTAATTTAAGGTTATTTTAATTTAAAAAAATGTAATAATAACCCCCCACAAGAACAAACAGAAGTTTTAAACTGTTTTAGATTGTTTTGTATTTGTTGGAATCAGATTTTACTAATACACTTTGAATTCTAAGGGTTAACCAGGGTCATGGGGGAGGTGCTGGAGTCTTATAGGTGGAAAAACACACACACACCTAGGGGCAATTTAACATCTCCAATCCACCTGACATGCATGTTGCTGGACCGTGGCAGAAACCCACATAGACATAGAGAGAACATGTAAACTCCCATGACCTTCTTGCTCTGAGGCAAAAACACTGATTTCATTTCCCTGTACTGATGATCTGAAAAAACACTTATTCAAACACCTGCCTGTTAACTTTTATTATAATGTGTTTTGCACATTTTCTGTTCTTTTTGAAGTACAGGCAACTTAATTTCTGTGGTAATCAGCCACATGCTACCGATGCAGCTGATAGAGATTAGGTTGAAAAATATTCCTTCAGAATATATTTCACTTGGGCCTTGCTCAGTCAGTGGCAAGATGATAAACATAAACTGGGTCCCGTATTTAGCAGGCAATTGTGTTACCAAACATATCTTGTTTTAAAGGCCCAACACAGTATCTTTTCTTTTCTGCTCAACTCCTAAGTGATAATTGCACTACACTTTATTTTGTACAACGCAGAATACACTTATTGACCACTCTGAATCAGAGTCTACCTTACAATGCATATTCATGAACTATGAAGTGAACATGGCCTCCTTTGTCACGCAGTGTTTGTCCCCACACCAACAGGGCACGGTCGAGTTTACTAAAGTTGTTTAGTGCTATGAGAGGAAGTTGGGGTCAGCTCACAATAAGAAAACTGGACTAAAATGACTGAGATTCTTGGTGCTTTTTCTCTTCACCTTCATGAAAATGACCATTTCGTCATGCATGAACACACCACAGAACACAGTGTGAACAGTGTGAAATTCTTCCTCTGCATTTAAGCCATTCACCAAGTGAAGCAGCGGGCAGCCAGGTATACAGCGCCCGGGGAGCAGTGTGTGGGGACAGTATCTTGCTCATGGTAGCTCAGAGGTGCCTAGCCGTCTTGGGAATTGAATACGCAACTTCTTGGTCGCAGGGCGAAAGCCCTAACCACTAGGCCACGGCTACCCCAGCAAACATTATAGTTTATTCCACTGAATCTATTTTACTTTTTTGTCATTACATGAGGATGCAGCAGCAGTGCAGTTTCATATTGAAAAGTCTGCTTTAGTAGCTGTGGTTTATGCAGTTTACACCACTAGCATAATACTAGCTTCCATTAGCACCATGCCAAAAGTTCTGTTTGGCCCTCTTTCCCAGAGGGCTTAATGTTTCTTATGGCGGCTGTAGATTTTGAAGATCATAAGACATGCATGTGTAATGCTGTTTTTTGCAATTTTAATAAATAAACTCGGAATATCATGAATATCATGGCTATCATGGGAATATCATATGGGTCTTATGAGTCTGCTTAGCTTGGTAAACAAAACCATGTTCTTATATTGGGTTTGTTTACTTTAAAGCTTTTTATGTCTAAGATGTGTCTAGATATTATATTTTAATAACTGAGCTCCTACTTCTGGTTCTGAGTCAGTGGTCTTTGTGTCTGACATGACACAGGTTTGTTTGATTGGATGAAGGCGCTGTCAGCAAAAAGTGATGATGACTACTTTCCTGAGGTTAACACCCAGAATGAGAGAAATGTTGATTGTCATGTTGGTTTTTTTTTCCAGATTTTTTGAAAGGTTACTGAAATGCAATAAACACTTTGTTGAAATCTTTGTTTTGAAAAGAAATGAAACAGAAACTGTGCTGATTGTCTGAGGTTCATGTAAAGTATTCTACCCGGCAGCACTAAATAACACGGCAGCACTGATTCAAACATGCCTTGTGTGAGGTTTAACTATCATCTGTACTGTGTGAACACATCTGTCTTAAAATGACAGCGTGCAAAGCAATTAAACAAATCACGTGATTGGCCTTTTGCTATCACCTTCTGTACATAGATGAAAAGATGTACAGTCATCTTTTCATGACTGTTTTTTTCCTCTTTGCTGTGAACTGTGTGAGAGCAAAGCAATCCTGAGGGAGAGGGGTTATTAATAGCTCCTCTCGCGCCTTCGTCGATGACTCTAAATTATTAATAAGCAAGTTTTTTCTTTATTTTTAGCTAATAAGATCAATTTCAATGCATGTCGTGCTTCAACCATGTTTGGGCTGTATTTAAACCCCGAGCATGGCTATGTGTTAATTGAAGGGGGTCCTGGTGTAGTGACTCTTAAAGGAGACATATTTTACTCTGAAAAATACAGTACTGTGCAAAAGTCTATGTAAATTGTTTGAAGCCATTTGTACCAGTATGGGTTTCTTTCTGCCAGCAAAAACACAAGTGAAAGTTAGAATAAATGCAAACAAAAAAGAAAGAGGTAAAAGGTGACAAGGTTTCTTTTTTCTTTTTTTTCTGAACAAGTTGATATTTTATAAGCTGCTTAGAAGAACACAGGTTTGGTTCCAGATTTCAGCTCTGTGCCTCCAGTCATTGTGTAGATTTATACAATTGCATAAGCAACACACCTAATATAATCTAATAAAGTTCAACGAGCCAACCCAGGTATTTGATGAAGGCTACAAGTAACACTGGGCTTCCATGAGGAAAGAGTTCTGAAAACAGTTAAGCGTACACAAAACCACTATTTACTGTATTAATGTTTTTTGTGTTTATTATTATATTAGTGTTTTAACTGATCTCTACTGCTCTGTAGCAAACAGCTTTTAAGTATAATTTTCTCAGGTGACTAAGACTTCTGCATAGTACTGTAGTTTCCTGTGCTCTTTACAAGATAAATCCATCCATCCATCATCTGATCTTAATTCTGTCTTTGCATGACAAGTTTAGCCTCTCATTTACTCCTTTGTGAAGAAATGCTAATTTTCTGGTGGTCGATTTTGTTTGATAGTGGCCACAGCTCTCACTGGTTAGTGGACTTTTCTTTTTACGGTTGTTTTATGGTTGTTTACATTAAACCACCAGTTTACTCCAGTGCGGACAGACTATGACACCACAAAGAGTCTGTTAACATCAAAGTCATAGAGTGGGCTGAATCAGTCACTAACACAGAAGGTGTACATTAGTAATATGTGATATCACACTGTTCTGTCATTCACAAATGTCCATGTATGGTAAACAGTAAAGGTATGAAGGCTAAATGAATGTGTGAGGTTATTGGACCAGGGAGGGACATTTGTTCAGTGAGACAAGCAGAACCAGGCTGCAAGTCCTAAAAGCCTGTCACATGCATTTTGTAAAAAGTGAAAGACAAAAAACAGCAGAGATTTCCCAGTTAAGAGCTTTGTATATGGAAGAGAAAATTATAAATAATGTATACATTCATGTTTGGTGATACCGATCAAATAGCATATTCTGTTCATTTTCTAATAGTAAATAGTAAGGGTGAGCTGATCTGATATTCAGTATCGGTATCAGTCCGATCAGATATGAGAAAAATCCTGATCAATCACATAAATACTTAACTAAACTTTATACAACACCCTGTAAAGTGAGACACACATATGCATTCAAACAAATGTGTTATTAACAGCTTAGTTGTTGAACAAAGAAAGAACGATGGAATTGGATTGGTATCGGCAAATAGTCAAGGCTGCAGTGTCAGTATCAGTATCAGACAGGAAAAAGTGGTATCATGCCACCTCTAGAAAATAATATTCTTCCTCTAACTAGAACACACTTCTGCACATTTAAAGCACAATTTACTGTCTGTTTGCTGACTTTAAGATACTGGACAAAAATAAATATAAAATGTGAACTGTGCATTTTATATATATCTGTAAATATACAGAAATTGTTTGTGTACCTATTTCTACTTAGAAACAAAATATGTAACCTAAGAAAATAGAAGAGAAATCAGAATAGGAAGGAAAGTGGGCGCAACCATAGAATTGTAGCACAACAGCAAAGCAGGCATGACTCAATAAAAAATATGACATACCTGACTGTCTTCGAACCACCGTATTCAGACCTGAAACACACAAATCAAAATTACTCAGAACATCAAGGATGCGCATTAAATTTAGTCCTGCCACGAAATTTCAGATCATGGCAGGATTACGGAGAGATCTCGGGCCAGCCTAATTGGACTTCCTCTGGGTGAGTGCTAGCCTTCATCTTCTTAATTACAGCCGCTGCAGCTGCCGCTTTTTACTGCCTGTTCCAGCTTGGGTGGCCAAGACAGGAGAACACAAATGTACCAGCAATGTGGACTTCTTTTCATGACAAGTGCTGCTTCCAGTGCACCGAATGCACAAATATATTTCTGTAGATTGTCTATGCCAGTGATCTGCAAACCCCTATCCAAAGGTATTGTGATAGCTGTGAAATATACTCATCATGCCAACAGAATCAGATCCAAATACTTTGTATTTACAACAATAAGGTCACACACTCCTATACATGCATAAGACTATCAAGGCTGAAGCCTTAGGCTTAGCACAAAGTTATGTTGGCCTATTTTGTTATAGCAGTCTTCGCCGTTAGTTGATGAATTAAAGCAACAAGCACCGAAGCCAGCCACAGAGGAGATGTAATTTTCTATCATTTATTTGCTGTACCAGTTTAAAATTAACAATAGGCCTATATATCTCAGCCATGTAGACTTTTAACAACTGTGTCTGAAAATGCCTAGCAACATTTGTTGCAGATCATCACAAACAATCAAAATGGGCTGTTAAAGGCTGTTATGATCTAAAGCCCATTCCCCTGCCAGTCAAAGATAATGAAGTTGAAGTTGTGCCCACTGCAAAATTTTGCAGGACACCAATGACTTCTTGGGAACTGCAATGATGATGGTGGTTTTGCAGCATGTCGGAATGACAGTGGTGCTCAGAGACATATTGAAGATGCATGTGAGAACATCTGCCAGCTGGTGTTCACAATCTCTGAGCATTCATCCATGAATGTAGTCTGGTCTTGCAGCTTTCCTGAGGTTAACCTTAAGTTCTTCTCCAATCTATCATAGTCAGACATAGCACCTTGGTGTTGGAAAAGGGTTGGTCTTCCTCGCTGCCCTGTCATTACTTAAAGCATGTGCTGAAGTGATTCAGAGCATCTAGAAGGGAGGCCTCACTATCACAGACAGGTGAAGATGTTCTCTAGTTGGTGATGGTCTGGATGCCCTACCACATGCATTATATATATTTGCCCAGTGTCCTGGGTCTGAGCATGTGTACCCTTTGCCTGCACTGATGGCCCAGGACAGGTTGGCCTTTGCTGTTCTCAGGACTGCCTTATCACGTGACCTGAAGGCATTGATATTATCGATGCACTTGCTGATGTGGCCAGTCATCAATCCTGTGTACTCCTACAGGTCGGTAGAGCCAGCATATGTTGTAGCCTCCGTAAACACATCCCAGACAATGTGCTCAAAGCAGTCCTGAAGATGTGGGCCAGGTTTTTGTCTGCTTCAGAGATGGCTCGGCACATCAAAGATGTGGTCTGAGTGGGACTAGGTTTCAGCCCTGATCAGGACTGTATGCGCCGGCAACATTCTTGCAAGCAAGAGTGCATTTGTTCCTCTCAATGCAAGGTGCATATACTGGTGGTCCATATACAAACTGCTGAGACCCTGGCTGTCTTCAAACTGAAGACCCACCTCTTCACTGAGCACTTAGGAGAACAACTACATGTTCATGTCATAAAGTAACTTGACTAAGTCTTCTGTGTGTGTGATCTTATAAAGACCTTGTGGGGTACCAAATTGTACTAGATGTATAATCTTAGTCTTCTAAAGTCTCTTACTTTTAATTTGGGTCACGTGGAGAACCCATCCAGCTAAAAGGCAGTATCTGGAACACTATGGCTGAGCGATGTTTCCATAAAAACAAAAACACGGAGCAGATATTTGTGAGTAAGATAACCTGGATAGCTGGCTATATTGGATCTTTTAGTGTAGTATGGACACCCTCCTTCCTGCCCTGCTTCAACTTCTTCATGCGCCGCTTATGATGTCCCTTCTCCAGCCAGTGGCTTCAGGTGACACCAAGGTCTGGAGGCCCGACCTACATCTTCAAAAAAAAGATACTACACTGAAAAACAGTGTGGAGTGTACCTTTAAAACAATGACCCACATGATTCAGTACTAGGAAACAATTTCAAGCAACCTGTGATAAAACAGCGGTATAGCAGTAAAGAACCTTGAGGACATGACAAACACGCGTTATTGTAAACCTCCAAGGTTTCCCACTCTTTTAAAGGGGTTTTAGCCATGGATGTTGATTGAATGGAAACCACTATGAGCCTTTCATGATGGTTTGAGTGCCTTCTCCCTCACTCAGCCGGATCACAGAGCCGTTGCCATCAGCATGAAAACAGATTGAGTGCACTACCCTCACTGTCCACAGATCAGGCTTCAGAGAGCCTCCATTCTCTTCCAGTGTGTGCTGAGCTTGATTGGCAATAAATGCCAGTGCAGCCCCAAGCAAATCAAGAACACTGTGGCTACTCTGGATATATCACTGCATGGTAATAAACTTTTGAGCCGCAGTATAGACAAATTTATTCCAGCTGCCTGTGATATATACTGCCAACATTTACTGTGACCTACACAAGCATGAGGCCACTGCAAAACCACACTAAACAAAGGGGTTCTTTGAAGGTTTTTCGATAAAGGCAAGGGTTTTATATACACAGCTCCGGAAAAAAAATAAGAGACCACTGCAATTTATTTTTAAATCAGCATCTCTATGAGTATGACAACCATACCATGCCAGTATCAGCTAAATTCCTACACAAGCACCTCATTCTGCTTCATGAGGTACTGATTAGTGATCACCTGAATCACATCTTATTTAATGAGGAAAAGTATAAAGCCACTGCTGTAATCAACACTCTGCTCTTGCAATGTTACCAGTACATCAGAGGTAATTATTGCCATTTTGTGTGAATGGCAAGATATTTGTTTTCTTTTCATGATTTTTTTATATTATTTTTTATAGTTCTGCAAACACTGCTCTCATTTTGACGTTTTGTTAATTCCTTTAAAATTATGCTTTAAAGAACAAAATCGTTATTTGAAAATGAAGAGGAATATTGTCAGCAGTTCTTTAAAAGCTGATCAGTTCAATACTTGCGCCTATAAAATATAAAACCTGAGAAAATGAACATTTTTGCAGTCGTCTCTTATTTTTTTCTTTTTTTTTGGAGCTGTATATAGAACCATGACCAATCAAATCTTTTTATAATTATGCTACATTGATAATGTCTATTTGTGCTTTGATGATGATGATGCTGCTGATGATTTTATATTTAGGTCTGGTATTATTATGTAAAAATGGAGCATAAAAATCTTGTGACTTTGTCAAAGGCCAAATTGTGATGGGTCAGAGTATCTTCAAAACAGCAGGTCTTGTGGGGTGTTCTGATTATGCATTGGCCAGTAGCTATCAAAAGTAGTCCAAGGAAGGACAACAAGTGAACCAACAACAGGGTCATGGACACCCAAGGCTCACTGATGTGAACTGGTATTCTCTAACGGCAGTGGCCTCTTTTAGCAGGATAACGCTCCCGCCACACTGCAAAAACTCTTTAGGTATGGTTTGAGGAACAGTTCACGGTGCTGAGCTAGCCATCAAATTCCCCAGACCTCAGTCCAATCTGTGAGAAAAAAATTTTGTCCAATCTATGAAGGCCTCATCTCTAAACTTAAAGAATCTTAAAAAGAAACTTAAAGAATCTTTTGCTAATGTCTTTATGCAGATACCACAGCACACCTTCATCGGTCCTGTAGAGTCCATGCCGCGACAGAACTGATCTATACACAGTCAGATAGTTACAATTCGTGGATCCCTTTTTGCTTAGTTGCCCGAGTGCTGTTCTCATTAGCTTATGTAATACACACATTTATGGAAAAGCAGAAAGGCCTTACAGGGGAATTTTATGGATTTTTTTGTATAATTGAAATGTTAAGATGTAATCAAAGCCTTTCAGAGTGCATTGATGAGAAATGCTCCATTCCCTGGAAATTTACAGACTCAGAATTGTTCACAGTGGTGGTGAATGGAACCAGACGTATGAAGACTTTCATGCCTCTAAAAGAAAATTATCATGCCTCACAGAAAATTATCACATTAAACAATTACAAATACATTGCATGATGCCTTAGACATTATTTCACAATCTGAAATATTTCTTAAACACATGGAAGGTTTTGCAAGCAAGAGTGGTCCTCCAAGTTTCAAACTTAGCAATTATATCACTAAGACACAAATTTTGAAACTTTATTGAACGGTCAATGAGGTCTAAAAGATTTACACTCCGTGCATGGGAATGATGTAACTCACCTTAATGCTTTAAAGGTTGTGTAAAGTGAAATCTAGGTTTAAAGTAAACGAGTGCTGCCCAAAACGAGCTCTTTCAGCACCACTCTGAGTGGATCGATAAAAGTTCCTTTTAGAGGTCGGGAAGGCCATAAGCAACGTGTCTGCTGTTTCTCCAGAAGACAAAACGTGGACTTACAAAGTCTGGGAGAAAACCTGCGTAAATGATGGTGTTTACTGAGGCAGAGCTCACCTCACTGGCCTCACTGAACCTTCTCATTTTAAAGGAGGGTCTAAAGGTCGTCTCCTAATTCAGAAATAATAAGCACACCTCATAAACAAACGACATCAATTTCAACAGTGCAGAAACAGTGGACTGATGAACAGATCCTTGGTGACAGTTTCATTAACTGGTAGTTCTAAAACAAGGACATTCTGCAGGGCTTCTCCATGCCTGATTAAGGAGCTAATTACAAAGTACTCAGTGAGTTGTATGAAGTGTTAAAGATCACTTTCAGCAATAAATTTCATCATTCTATGGTCGTCCAAGACTTAGATTCCTCTTTCCTATTTAAAGGAGAATTTCACCTTTCTGTATAAGGGAGCAGATGAAAATTTTGATTATTCTGTATGGTTTCATGTTTTACCTCTTTGCATGCACTTTTCATTGAGAGAAAACGCTCAGCTTGACTCAGACCCTCCCTCCATTAAAACTGATAAACAAAATGTACAAAGACACACACACACATAAAAAAATCACATAGCATACACAAAATAAACTTCTTCAAACAATGAAAACTTACTGCCCAGCGGCCGCTGTATTTGTTTATATACTGTACAAAACGAACATAGAAACAACAAAGTCTGACTTACTTTCCCTTACTTTCCCTTGAAATAAGCCAGACTTTCCCTTAATCCTGTTTCATGGAATACCCCCCAGGAGAGAGAGAGAACAGCAAAACATCAGGATAACACAATATTTAGTGAAGCTGACAAAAGCATTTAAGTGAAGATCATATTAAGTCAGACACTGCGTTCTAGCAGCATTCTTAAGTGTGCAAAAAAGGGGCAGCAGGAAAGAGAATGCGTAGCATGTAATTAATAAAAGATATTTACAGTGGCAGTTACAGTGGACAATTGACCTACAGTGGAAGGTAGAGCTGTTCTGTGTGTATATGAATTGTGTTAGAAGGACAAAGTTTAGTTTCACTGTGTGTAGGTGTGTGTGTGTGTGTGTGTGTGTGTGTGTGTGTGTGTGTGTGTGTGTGTGTTTGGGTATAGTTTTGATATAATAGTCTGATGGCCTGAGGGAACAGTTCCTCAGTCTGGCAGTTCAGGCCCATATGCCATATGCTTTTGCAAGACGGGAGGAGGGAAAAGAGAGTGTGTGGGGTCCACGGTGCTGGAGGCTTTGTGGGTGCAATGTGTTGTGTAAATATATTTAGTCATATTTGATAACACTAGAGGGCAGCTGACACCTCAATGAGCCTTTTATGACAACTGACATAAATTCTATAGACTTTTATAAACACATGAACAAGTGTCAGTCGTCATAACGCTGGCAGGAGTCAAATGACTTCAGAATGCACAATAGTAGAATTTAACATAACCAAATGCAATAAACCTTATAAAGCTTTTGCAGGTTTATATCAGTTGTCGTAGAAAGCGTATGTAAGTGTTATGTGGCTGTATGAATATTTCAATCAAGTCACAGTATAAAATAAATGTTTTTAGTGTATTAAACGTGCCTTGCAGTGTTCAGTACCACACATTGCAAAATACTTTATCACAAGAAGAATGAATATATCATCTAACAGCCCTTACAGTAGCATCGTCGCCTGATAAAAACGCTCTGTTTAGAAGATGAGGTTGTGAATATCTTCAGAATCGACAAAAGTAGTATTTATAATAAGCCTTATAAAAGTTTTTGGGGGTTATTCCCATTGTCATAAAAAGCGTATTTTAAAAGTTATGTAGCTGAATGAATCCTCAAACCAAGGCACATTACGCAACGAGCATTTTTAGTCTTTTTTATAGTAATTTAGTATAAATGTGCCTTGCAATGTTGAAAACCTCATATTAAAAAAAGAAACACATTATACACCCACACAAAAGACCCACTTTCCTTATATGTTCTCTATGCATGTATAGTTTGGTTGGAAGCAAAACACATGCATTGCTTTTGCTAATGAGAAAAAATTTCCTCTCCAAGCCAATACCCAGGAGTCAGCTGCCAAAGCGCAGTGGTTAAAAAAGTGGCATAAAAAATACAGCACCTCTGGAGTGAAACGCCTGAATATAAACAACACATTCTGGGATGTTTCTTTGCTGCTAATAGATGTGCGACGAATATAAATATCATAGTAGTGGCATAAGAATTATGCAGGATTTTAAAGTAATCTGCTGTATTTTAGGGTAAAAAAAGGTTGCATATCCATTCTGTGAAAATACTATGATGCGATTACTATTAAGACATTTTTATGATAACATGACGTTTAATTTTTCTTGAGGTCTGATATGTTTAAACACAATCAGTAACGACACAATTAATATATGCAACACAAATTAGGAGTACAGGAGTACTTTATTATTTAATATTTGACAAACTTAGCTATACCTAATCTAATTAAACAGACCTCATTACACTCTGGTCCTACTTTGTTTTGCTGATTTATCAAAATATAAAAATAAGTTTACATATTTTCTACTGGAAACAAATGCATTTTTCAGTGCATGATTTCTAACTATTAGAACAAAATACACAATACGAATGAAGCCTACTTTTCCAGCATTATAATTTATGACTAATCTGTTAAATAGTAACTGAGCATTAAAATATGCCAAAGTGTGTTCTCTTTTAACTATGTATTTATTTATCACCGAAACATTTGACCAGGAGTGCCTAAACTTTTGTACAGGACCATATGCTCTCTTTAAGTAATGATGTCAACATATTCTCAGACAAGCATATTGTGATAGAATTTAGCATAATAGGAACAAATATATATTGTCATATTAGCATCATGAGCTTATGAAAATGCTGTGCCCATAAGATTTGCATAAAACATTGGAAAACATTGCTGTTCACATACATTTTTCATCATTGTTTCAGAATTCAGTTCCGATCCAGATTATTTGAATAATTGATTATATTTAAATACTCATTTACATTTCCCACACAACATTGACTTATGCATTTTCAAAATAAGCAGTAAGTTAGACTGGAAAAGGTGCTCAATATACAGCTGACTCCAAACTGTACAGGAGGCAAATTCAGCTACATGATCATACATCTTTTGATCATGAAGTGTTTTTAAATAAGCAAAAAATTGAGACATTCTCTCCAGGCCAGAGACAAGGTGGGACAAGGAGATTGTGTTATGTATTTAAGTTCAGTTTGGGTAGACCAGGGTGTCTGTCCACCGTTGCATTTAGCCTGGTGTATGTTCCTGTTCTGTTTGAGTTCCACAAATAAAAGAACCTTTGTCATGGAAACCAGCATGTCTGCCTACTCTATGCGGGAAAGAGTACCTGGACGTGACAGATGGACCGACCTTCCCAAACGAGACACAGTTGGCTACAAGTCTTGGAGTGAGCTAAGCTGGACCCAGCTCGAGGAGGAGCCGCCGAGGACGAGTCAGTGGACGATCCGAGAGCTGCTCAATGGTAGTGAGTCGGAGGACGATGATGAGGACCTGGGATGCTGGTGGGACGGGTGGATGACGGATCCCCGATCATTGATCCAAACCGCAATGTGGATCCCCATGTCTCCGACTCGACCACGATTCGGCGACGACAGAGACGTGAGGGTCCGCTTTGCGTCTGTCACCCACCCTGTCACCAGCGGCTCAGGAAGTCTGAGGCTTCCTCAGTCGCTCCACCACTCCGGCTCGTCCCCAACTCACCTATAGAGGCTCACCCTCAATGGGTGCAGCAAGCCTCACTCCCAGCTCGCGTTAACGAGGTTGCGGACCAGAAAACCCATCATGGGGAGGCTGTGTACCCCTGCAAAAAGGTGTCACTCCCCAAGGAGGAGGAGCGAGAGAGCGCAGCTGACGCAGAGCAAGAGAAAGTAGCTAGAGAGAGCAGCGGAGCGATAGAGGCTTCTGCGTCCAGTGCCTGCGCTCTGACTTCTGCATCCCGTGCTTGCACCCCAAAGAAAGCGGCTGCCAAGTCCAGAGCAGAAACAGCAGCAACCCCCTCGCTAATTTCCCTGGCTGAAATCTGCAGGCCCAGGGCCCCAGGCAGGTAGCTTAGCAGTTAGCCCGGGTGGTTTAGCTGTTAACCTGGGAGGGGTAGTAGGGAAACCCCAGGGGCTGTAGGATTTACTCGGCTCGCTAGAGGAGCTGCAGGGCCAGTTAGAGGAGCCGCTTCTACCCCTACCAGCCCAAGGTAGCCGTATCGAGCCATGGTAGCATCCACTAGCTCAGTAGCAGAGCCGGTAGAGGCTCAAACTACTGGTCTGTTCTGGTTAGTGGGGTTCCAGGTGGGGGTAGCACAGACTATAGCCACTGTAATCCCGAATGTTAAGCCCAAAGCCACCATAAGCTCCATGTGTCCTGACTGTGTATATAATATTGATGCATGGGTCAGGGCCTTTTACTTTTTGACGTTGGCCCTGCAATCAGAGGCTTTGGGTTCGAATCCCAACTGCTAGTGTCACCGCTGAGGTACTCTTGAGCAAGGCGAATGGGTTAAATGCAGAGAAAGAATATCACTGTGTTGTACTTGTATGACTATACATGTGACAAAATAAAATAATCTTATTTTTCTCATCAACTTACACTACTCAAAATAAGTTAGGGATATCGTGAGAGACATTCAGTGTTTGTTTCACTTCAGACATTTTTGGGATAGGGAGGCAATTGTATGGGGGGGGATAGACACACCTCATTTTGTGTTTTCCATGTAATGGTCTCATTGTGTACAGGTGTGCCTTATATTGGGGCCAATAC
>JBBJLR010157619.1:0-14741 GCA_037577145.1 Brachypetersius gabonensis
ATGTTTGACAGTGGGTCTGGTGTTCTTTGGGTTGAATGCTTCTCCTTTTTTACGCCAAATGAAGGACACATCATTGTGACTAGGGCTGCAGCTATCGAATATTTTTGGAATCGAGCATTCTGTCGATTTGTTCATCATGTCCGCTCTCACGGACATGCCACTTTTTGCATAATTGTACATAAAAGCTGAAAAATGTTTTTTTCCTCAATGATGTCTTTAGTACATCATTGTACTATGTTTTTGCATACACCTGTCATTTCCCGTCTAAATATGACCTGCTGGTTGAATAAAATCAACTTTAAGTGAAAATTTGCCTGGGGTATGAATAATTTCGAGGCTCACTGTATGTAAAATAGTGACATGAATGAAAGGTGTCTAGATATATAACAGAGCTGTAAGCCAGTAAAACAATTTCAAGGCTCAGACCATGATATAGTTAATTTAAAAAGCCACCTCTGCATTAAAACCGGGGTTTCTCCAATCAGTAACCAGCAAATGCAGGACAGTGGAATAAATGAAACAATTTATAAAATAGATATAAAGGGACATTTTGGCTGGTGCCCACATTTTACATATATGTTCCAGACTCAAAGCTAAGGGCTCTGTCTAATATAAAGGTAATGGTAAGAATACAATCCTTGTTGATAAGGATGTTGAGGGTGAGTGGCAGGGAGTGTGTTAGTGTTTTTGTGTTCATTACTGACAGCCCTTGGCTCGCTGTGCTCCTCAACTGCTCTGTTGAGGCTGTCGTTAAAGGCTGAAAGCTGACAAAGCCCCGCCTGTGTCTTTCACACTTATATTATTATTATGGGACTGCCCATTAAAAGGAATGGAGCCGAAGTCTTCTTTATTTTTTTATTTATTATCTATTATTCTTCGGTCGCACTTAATGCGGCCCAAACCGTGGCTCGCACCCAGGCAACCTATATATGAAAACGTTCGGCTGGGCAGCGCGTTTGGAGGGTTTGATGTGCCAATATTAAATACATAAATTTATCATTAAATAAATCATTAAATATGGCATTATTTAAAATTGTAAATAAAAACATTTAGGTAATTAAATGCGCAATATAAAAAATATTTAATGACACATTTAAGTAATTATTTATCAGTATATTTCCCATTTTAAACAATTAATGACACATTTAATTATGTATTTAATGACGTATTTATATATTTAATATTGGCACGTCAAACCCTCCATACCCGCAAGGTGTGCTATTACTTTTATTGGCGTTTTGCGTTACGTGGAGATGCTACACACCAAAAAAGATGGCCGAAATATCATAGAGAATGAATAGGGCTCAACTTTCCGATTGTCCTGATCGGACAGGCTTTGTCCAAAACCCACGAAACTTTTTTGATGCATCAGGCAAAAGTCCCCACCACACAAATGCAGTCGGTGATGAGCCGCACTCGTTTTCTTTCGCTCATCCCTTTTTTCCCCATTGACTTGCATTCATTTTTCACCCCACTGAAAGGAATGCAGTCTCGGGAGAACAGACTCTTGAGTCTCCATACAGCGCCCAAAACCTCAAGAAACTTCATATGAGACCTCAGGCCACGCCCCCAAAGACACACCTGTTTAAACTGAACAATACGGCCACTCTCAGAAATGCTATGCTAATGCTATGTTAACGCTATTACTATGCTAATGTTAATATTATGCTAACGTTAATGTTAATGCTAATGTTATGTTAATGCTAGTGCTATTCTAATGCAAATACTAAGGCTAATGCTAATTTTAATGCTAACGTTAATGTTAATGCTATGCTAATGCTATTGTTAACGCTAATGCTATATTAATGCTAATGCTGTATCAATGCTAATGCTATGCTAATGCTAATGTTAACGCTAATGCTATATTAATGCTAATGCTGTATCAATGCTAATGCTATGCTAATGCTAATGTTAACGTTAATGCTAAAGCTAACGTTAATGCTGTGTTCTGCATTTGCTCAAGCACTTCCATTCACTTCCATTCATTTTTAACCTCTTTGAAATGAATGCAGTTTAAGAAGAAGAAACTTTCAGGCTCTATACAGTGACCAAGACTTATGAAAGCTCATATAAACACACCTGTTTAAACTGAACAATATGGACAAAATTATTGGGACAGAGCTGTCATACAAAACTATCTGGACAAAAGTCCTGGGACACACACTGACACTAATGCTGTGCTAATGTTATTTGAATGTTAATGCTAGTTAACAAATGCAGTCTAGTTTATGTTTGAGTGCGGCAGTTAGAAAGGCAGTCAGACACACCTGAACGGAATGAGCCCAGACATAAACAACCCTGCAAGAGGATGAGGGGGTGTGGCGGATGATGCCCGGACATCACAGCTTTTTTCATGTCAATATATAATTTAATGCATTTTAGTGCTACATTATTAAGAAAAATATAATTTACTAATTTTGTATCATGAATATTAACATTAATTCATCTACATTTCCATATCAAAAATACCTTTTTGGTACTGTCTAGAGAACATAAAGAAAGCACATCTTGAGATGGTGAAATGTCACCTTAGTCAGAGACCTGTGGATTTAAAGTGGCCAATCCGAACACTATTTGTGTCCTCTTTGCTGCTGATTGGCTGCTGCCCTTTGATGCATCCCTCATAGCTGCAGTCCAGAATTTCCCCATGAAGCCCCTTTAAAGCCCTATATTTTTATTACTATAAATTTTATTTATTTATTACTTACCCTTACTTATTACTTATTATTTTCCCTGCTTATACCAAATAAAACATGTGCGCATGAATTACAGTACAGTCTATATAGGGATAATATACTGTATGTATTTACATTCTAGCATTGCGGGAACCAGTGTTAAAGGTTAGGAATGTTTGTCCTTATCTTGCAGTGTTACTTTTTGGAGCTACATTGTACATTGTATTCTGCTTCAAGATTTATTTTCTACAGCGATAAACCACTAACTCCTGCCTTTCTAATCCTGGCCTACACACACATACACACAGATAAAATCGAATGCATTGGTTTAACAGAAGAGAGGCTCAAGGAACTAAAGGCCCCTTCATGATTTTCTCTTTCTTGCATTATGCAGTGGTTTTTATAGCAGTTTTAGGCCACTGAGCAAGCATCTTTACAATGGTGTTAACTGTTTTACAGCACTCCGACTGTAAAACTTTGGTCTTCTGTTGAAACCAAAAACCTTACAAATGTGACCTGTATTCTTAGATGCACACTTTCAGAAATGCAATCCATGCATTATAGCCTCACTGCCCAAATCAATTTCATGGCACAACATCATAATCTTTCACATTATGAGATTGAAAAATGTTCTAACCTCATAAAAAAAATTTTTTTTTCATATAATAAAATTATTCATACAACGTCATACAACAATCTCATACCTGCTGAGATATTACATTTAGCAGAGCACTTCTGTTAGCACTTTTAATCTAGTTATATCAAAGGTTAGTGGGCACAGATGGTGAATGGTAACATGTTCGCTAGGAAGCTAAGCTGACAGGTCATCTTTGTTGTTCTCAGCCCTCGGCCTCTCACAGTGCCAGCCTTTGTTGCTCGCCGGCGGGGAAACTCCAGATGGTCGTTTACACAGAGAGGTTAAGACTACGAGAATGAAGTAATTCTACGCACCAATAACTAAATACAGACTCGGTAAGTCTGTTTGTACCCGTGTTTTGTACATGAGTACACGTTTGCTAACCATCTATAAAATATGCACAGATATGCTGATATGTCAAAGTTAGTTGTTTGGGTTTGCTGAAAGCAGGGTCTATGAAGAGTATTGTGCTTTCTTCAAATTTCTTCACAGTTGTATTATTTTGTCCTGTTTGTAAATACAGTTTCAAAATCCAGTCAACTGGGCAGTGGGTGTGTGTTTGTGTGTGTTAGTTTTTGTTCCTGTTAATTTTTTGTGGGTTTGGTCTACATTTCAGTGCTTAGTGATTCCATTTCTCCACAAATACTTAAAGGGGAAAAAAGTTTTTTTTTTTCTTGTTGTACCAAGGTTCCCAATAGCTACAACACAGCCATTTCATTTACCATCCAGAAAATGTAAACCTACACATGCCTCCTGCATCTCAGGCATCTGGCCACATATTCATAGCCACTTCATGTGATAAATTGTTGTTCGGTACTTTTGCAGGCTTTAAATGCTTTAGGCATCTATGTTCATCAGGAAGTTACCAAGACTGGAAAGAATTCACAATGTTTCTCAGGAATTAAGCATTTCTCATCAACGCAATTTGAATAACTTTGTTTAATCTTTGGTTTATCTTATCCATTTAATTATGCAAAAAATATGAAATGTATATTTGTCAGTTTTTGATGTATGCTCTTATGCACGGTAGTTATCTCACTACAGAAGCAACTTTTTCAAATTGAGTCTAAGTACTCATCTAATCTGAATTAAGAATTTGCTCTTTTTACCCCTCTTTGTCTGTCTTTCTCTCTTCATTAAAACCACTCATTCCTTCCAGAGCAGCAATGTCAGCTACGGACAGTACATAATTATAAGAAGCAGCTAAAGACTTATTTTTTTCCTTTATGTAGTTATTATTATTATTATTACTAATTACCCCCGTCCTTCCACTATCACTTCCCTTTTTCCACGCCACTTTCTGTTTTGTGGCTCTCTCACATGCTGAATTACTCACGTGCCTCTTACTGATCACGACATTGCGGTGTCTGAGGTGGTCAGCTGACTGATGGATCTGGGTTTAGCACTGGTCTGAGCACAGTTACTGAAAGCTACTCCCCAGGGAGATGGTGGTGGTGATTGCTGACTGTCATTTCAGTGAAGAGCCTAAACTACTGGCTGATTAATGTAGGCTAGGGTGATGCGACTTCCAGAAGATATCAAAGGGCTATGAATTTACAAAGTATTTTACCAATATTAGCTACTTATTAAAGACTTGTGTGACATACCCTATCACAGTAAACATGAGTCACTGATTGTCAGTGTCTAGTGTTTTGTGTTTCACATGTTCATCGGTGCAAAAATTCAAGAGATTAGAACCAAACTGGAAGGATGTAAACAGAGTGAGAAAAATATGAACCCGTCCTGTCCAGACAGAGAAGAAGCAGAGGCACAGGCACAGACTCTCATGAGGAGGAATATTTAATAATAAGACAAAAGAGAACAGAAAAGGCACAGGGGCCAAGACACGAAAACAACCAGGTGAATAGATGAGGTGGACACGGACCGGGATGAGGAAAGGAATGAAATAATGCTCCACAACCAAAGTGAGGATAGACCAACTTACAAAATACAAAAGGGGACATAATTGGGAACCAATGGGAAAACAGAACAATACAGACTCCCAATCTCTGTTCAGCTGAGAGTCCTTAACTGCAACCTGAACAGAGACAAGAATGCCCACTAAGGGTACCTACAAGGTCCGAGTATGACCCCTAGAGGCCGTAGGCAGGAACTGTGACACCATTAATACAGCAGTCTCTTGGCAGGACATAGCATAATCATTCCAAAAAACACTTTATGTAATATTTCCCCTGTTACGCAAGTAGTGTTGCTTTTGTCAATGAAAATTATGACTAAATATCTGTAGCTGGTCTAGTCTGCTATCCCAGCTACACTGCACTGTGTTCTGGTGCAAGACAAACCACTGGACAATGGTGACTTCCCGTTCTGGCTCTTTATTTGACCTGGAACTCTCTGCCAGCCAAGCCAAGCTCAGACTGACCACACTGTATAAAATCAAAAGAGAGCACAGGCTTTTCTTATCTCCAGCATTCAACATAAAAGAACACCTCTGCCAGCCAATCCAAGTCACTGGAAATCAACTAAAACTAAAACATTTCCTACATATTGTGATAAAACACATACGTGTATAAAATAAAAAAAGAGCCCAGGCTTTTCTTATCTCCAGCATTCAACATAAAAGAACACCTACCATGAAAAAGAGGCGAGTTGAGACATGTAGGCAACATGAAGATAAAATGGTGGCCATTAATTTGAGCCTGTGCTATGTCTTGTGATGGCTAGTTAACTAGCTTCAGCTCTCTCAAAATACCACTACAGGTAATGTAAGGTTAACACAGAACAGTATTCATATCCCTGTACAATAGAACACATGTAAGAATTCCCATGTACACTGAAATCCACATTAAAAGAGAAGGGATAGTGTTACGCACACCAGATCACGTGACGTCAATCAGCACCAGAGAAGACTCACGTAACGTATATACACAGGAAGTAGGTATCACACAGCACACAGACATTGACGTTACTCTCTTCCTCTGAGCTCTCCTCTCCTCTATCTGTGTGTGTGAGAGAACGCAGACTTGTTTGGTGCGAGTCTCAACTCCAGTCGGGTGCCAGCCAGACGCAGGTCCATGCGTAGAGCTAGCTGGATGATTTCCTCCAGCCCCTCTGTTATCCCTCTGATCGGTCCTGCATTGCACTGTTATCATCTCTCCTCACCGGGCAGGCAGCAGAATGGGCTGCGGCGGTCTTGGGTGCAAACACATTTACATTTACGGCATTTGGCTCGCGCTCTTATCCAGAGCGACGTACATCATTGCTAAAGAAGTCCACAACTGTTTCTTACCTGGTAAACAGCTTAAATCAGAGTCAACATTTAACCAACATACTGCAGTCAAAGCATCTACACGACAACTGACAAATAACTGTCCAACACCCAGCCCAACAATACATAAGTCATAAAGAATCAAGGGAATTTTTTTTTTTCTTTAAGAAATAAGTAAGCAGTAGGAAAGGGACGTAGTTAGTCACCAAAGTGCTCCTTGAAAAGGTGGGTCTTAAGGCGACAGCCTACAATTACCATTAGTTCACCTCACAGCTAAAGGCCGCCTTCTAACACCCTGAGAGCGAGGTGGTGGTGGACTGTCGCAGGATTATACCACCTGCGACAAGGTGATCACCGTGTCAGCCAGTATGCCTCGGAATTCAGGACGCTGGAGGAAATCATCCAGCTGGCTCTACGTGTGGACCTGCATCTGGCTGGCACCCGCGCCCCTCTCCGAGAACCCAAAGCACCCATCACCACCTTTTGGATCTGACCACCCGCCTCAGAGGCCCATTCCACCGGAGCTGGGGAACCCATGCAGTTAGGATGTACCTCCCTGTCCTCGGCGGAGAAGAAACGGTGGTTCCGCGAGGGCCTGTGTGCCTATTGCGCCTCCCCCTCTCAACATCGTGCCGTCTGCTCTCTTCGGCTGTGAAATGGACAGACCCAGTGATGTGGGGGAGGCTCTCACTTGGTCCGACGGGTCTCGCCTCCTTCCCATTAATCGTTTCTCGTCTCGTGGTACAGATAAAACTCTAGCTGGGTCACAAACTCATCGGAACCTCTGCCTTCGTTGATTCGGTGGCGGCTGGCAATTTCATCGATCATGAATATGCTGCCCAGTTGGGGATTGAAACTGAGGTGTTATCACAGCTGTAAATGGTCGTCCCCTCTCTCACAGCCCCATCAACCACATCACACTGAAACCATTCAACTCCTTCTCACCCATCTCTCTTCTCCTCCCATCATTTTAGGACACCCGTGATTGATCAAGCACGACCCCATGATTTCCTGGACCCAGAATTGGATTCTTCAGTGGAGACCAACCTGCAGAGACCTCTGTTTCACGGCTCAGGCTGAGATGTGCTCTGGGGTGTCTGAGGCCCCCGACGTCGACCTGGAGTCCATTCCCGTCACGTACCATGACCTGGCGGGAGCATTCTCTAAGCACAAGGCTCTCCGTCTACTACCTCATCGCTCTTATGATCTGCCCATCGAACTCCTGCCGGGCACGGTACCAACCCAGTGGCTGTCTTTATTCTCTAACTGCAGGGGAACAGGCGGCCATGGAGGACTACGTGGCTGAGGGTCTTCAGGCGAACATCCGTCCTTCCAATACCCCCGCCGCATGGTTCTTCTTTGTTAAGAAGAAAGATGGAGGTCTCCGCCCCTGTGTCGACTATCGGGGGTGAAGAACCGGCACCCGTTTCCACTTATTAACACCACCCTGGACTCTCTCTCTGGTGCCACCATATTCACCAAGCTGGACTTAAGGAGCACCTACAACCTCATCCACATCAGAGAGGGAGACGAGTGGAAGTCAGCATTCATAACCCCCACTGGCCACTACGAAACCTTGGTCATGCCATTTGAACTCTGTAATAGCCCCTCTGCTTTCCAACAGTCTTAAGGAGGTTGCTGGCCCACCAACTGTTCTGCAAGTTGGAGAAATGTGCCTTCCATCAGCACACCACCACATTCCTAGGGTTTGTCATCTTCTCTAAGGGAGTGGCCATGGATCCTCAGAAGCTGGAGGGTGTGCGGGGGACCGTGAACTGCTTGCCATCAAGTGGGCTCTAAAAGAGTGGTGTCATTGGCTCCAGGGCGGCGGTGTGCCAAAGACAACTCAACCCCAGACAGGCTCGATGGGTGCTCTTTTTTGAGCAGTTCCATTTTAACATCTCCTAACGTCCGGGGCCCAAAAACATCAAGGCTGATGCCCTCTCCAGATAACATCACGTGGAGAGCCCCCGGACAGAGCCTGCTCCTATTCTACCAGCTCACGCCATCATCGCCCCTCTCCGGTGGGCGTTAGAAAATAGGGTCCGCCAGGCACAGACCTTGGAGCCACCACCTGCGGAGTCACATGAGGGGAGACTGTTCGTACCCACTTCAGTATGCCAGGAGGCATTGAAGTGGGCCCACGAATCTGCTTTGTCTAGTCTCCCAAGCATAACTAGAACTATATCCTTCCTTCAAAGGGCCTTTTGGTGGCATGGCATGAAGAAAGACACCAAAGAATACGTCAGGGCTTGTGCTACCTGTGCCCACTCCAAGACACCAAATACCCCCTCAGGTGAGGAACTTCAGCCTCTTCCGGTTCCTAGTTGCCCATGATCTCATATCTCCCTGGAGTTTGTCACTGGACTCCCTGAGGTCTAAGGGAAAAACCACCATCTGTACCATCGTGGACCACTTCTCCAAGGCTGTGCACCTGGTGGCCCTAGCCACTGGTGACTCCCCTCGTCTTCTGAAACTGCCAAAATTCTCATTAAGCATGTAGTCTGATTACATGGGTTTCCCCAGGATATCGTCTTGGACAGAGGACCTCAGTTCATTGCCAAGTTCTGGAAGGCCTTCTGCCGTCTGATCGGCTCAACCACCAGCCTCCCGTCTGGATACCACCCTCAGACGAACAGTCAGACGTAGCGGGCCAATCAACAACTGGAGTGCATACATCCCGTGTTCCATCCATGCCTCCCTGCTTAAACCTGTTTTTTGTTCTCCTCTGTCTCCCCAGGCTCCTGTCCCGCCTCCGCCTCGGATCTTTGACAGTGGTCCCGCCTACACCGTCCGGCGGATCCTACACTCGCGACGCCGAGGCCGTGGCACCCAGTACCTCGTAGACTGGGAGGGCTACGGTCCGGAGGTACGGTCCTGGGTCCCCCGGCGCCACATCTTGGATCAGGGCGCTGATCCTGGAAGGGGGTACTATCACGCACACCACATCACGTGACGTCAATCGGCCCCAGAGATGACTAACTTAATGTATATAAACAGGAAGTAGGTATCACACAGCACACAGACATTGAAGTTACTCTCTTCATGTTGCCCGTGTCTCATCGCCTTTCTACTCAATGGTACCATGAGTACTCTAGCTCCTCGGAGCTCTCCTCTCCTCTATTTGTGTGTGTGTGAGAGAACGCGGACTTGTTTGGTGCGAGTCTCAACTCCAGTCTTAGATCAAAGCGTGTGATTTACCAGCTCTCTCGTGTCTTCCGTGTTTGGACTCTTCCGTCACGCCACATTTGGGCAAAAGACTCAGATCCTTTTCTAACGTGACAGATAGAAACATTTACTGTCCTGTGATGTTACATTTTGCTGCCACTGGCAGCACCAGAAATTATGCTTTATCTGCCACTGGCAGTCCTGGAAGTTGCTGTTATCTGCCGGTGGCATATGCTGATAGAAAGTGGAATATGCCACAACAATTTTATAATACTGAACTATTTTGCCTACATATGACAATATAAAATCAAAATATGTCATTGGCAATTGCCGATTCAAAGTGGATATGCGATGATGTTATAATTCGGATATATTTTGGTTAAATATGACGATGTTATGGGATAATACCACTGACATATGTCGATTTTAAAGTAGAATATGCCACTCATGCCAATTTAAAGTGAAATGTTGCACTGGAATATGACAATTTTATTAATTAGAGTTATTTTAGCTACATATGAATACTGTATATACATAATGAAACAAAACCCATTAATTTTAGTCCTTAAAATTACCTTAATTTTGACCTAAAATTCCAGGAAATTAAGAAAAAAAAAAGGGGAAAAGTGTACAGATTAAGGCTAATTAAGGGGCAAAACTATTGAATTTCCCCTTTTTCAAAATTGCCCCTTAAATAATAGAACCTCCTGATTGAATGCTTTTTGTTTAAGATTAAGTGGTTTCATACTCATGCCTTAAATTCACGTTTAAGGTCAAATTAAGGGATCAGTTCACAAATTAATGGGCACTTAATTCAAATTAAGGGGTTTGGTGTATTTTCAGGGGTGAATTAAGGCAAGGTTAGGCACATTTTAAGCACATTGTGTTTCATAGTGATAATAGTAATATACCAGTGGCATATGCCACTTTATAGTATTTTGTGTCACTGGAATACGATGATTTTATAACACAGACCTATTTTCTAATATACCGGCATAAACCGTGGCGTATATTGTGGCATATACCGATTTTAAGTGGACTCTGCCAGTGTAATACAAAGGTTTTACAATACAATACGATGATTTTATAACACTAAGCTATTTTGGCTACATATGACGATGTAAGAATATACACTGGAATATGTCGACTTAGAGTGAAATATCTCACGGGAATACAATGATTTTATATTACAAACCTATTATCTGAGAATATGCCACTGGAATACAACAATTTGATAATACTGAGCATTTTTGGCTTAATATAATGATATAATAAGAATATGCCACTGGAATATGTTGACTTAGAATGAAATATCCCATGGGAATATGATGATTTTATACTACAGAACTATTTTGGCTAAATAGGATGATATAATAAGACTATGCCAATGGCATATGCCGATTTAGAATGGAATATGGCACTAGAATTCCATGATTTTATAATATGGACCTATTTTCTAAGAATATACCTGTGGCATATACCAATTTTAAGCGGAATATGCCAGGGGAATACAATGGTTTTACAATACTGAACTATTTTGTCTACATATGGCTATATTATTAGAATATGCTACTGGCATATGCCGATTTTAGGTGGAATATGCCAGTGGCGTGTGACTTATTAGTGTCACAATACCTGTTTGCAACCTCTAGAGGTCGCTGTGGGACCACAAACTGGCCTCCTCCTCTCACAGCCGAAAGTTTCCCTGATTACGCCTGTCTGCTCATTGCTTCACTGGCTCTGTCATGCTAAAGCATGTATATGGTTAGTCCTTAGTTTCAGTTATGGGAGCATACCCTTACCTTACCCCGGTCTGTGTCCTCCACCTGAACAGTCTTGTTTCTGTTCAGACCCGGCGCCAGACATGGATTTACGGATGGGCCTTGCTTTGCTTTGGGGGGGCACACATTTTTATAGGCTACTTTAGGTACAGTATAGCAAGCTAGGTGTCGTGAGTAAGATAAGATACATCAAGAGCTGATTTTAGTTATTTGTATTTAACAGAATTCAGCATCTCTAGCCAGTCTCTGTTGGACAATCTATTTTTGCCTGAGAAATTGCATCTGGGAAAGTTTTTCAGGGCTATTTGATTCGGCTCGTCTGCACCCAGATCCTCGGTGCCTAGTTCAGCCGCCAGTGGAATGACACTGGAATTCCATGATTTTATAATATGAACCTATTTTCTAAAAACATGCCACTGGCATATGCCACTGGAATATGACGATTTTATAGCAAGAAGCTTTTTTGAAGATATAGAGTCAACATATACCATGAGAATATTATGATTTCATAATACAGACACATTTTCTAAGAATATACCACTGGAACAATTTGATAATACGGAGCTATTTTGGATGAATATAGTGATATAAGAATATGCCAGTGGCATATGCCGAGTTTAAGTGGAATATGCCACTGGAATGCAATGATTTTACACTTCTGAACTATTTTGTTATTTATTTGCAATGTGCTCATACCTGCTGCCAGGTCCAAGTCCCTAATTCACCATACATGCCTCCAATACTGCTGCGAGGAGAACATACATACTAACTCCATACTAACTCCGTACAAACAGGCCCTGGAATCGAACCCCTAACCTTGGAAGGGGGAGGCACCAGTGCTACCCAGTGTGCCACTGAGATGCGTCTGTAAGTAAAAAGGAAATGCAATAGATAGTAGTAGGCTATTATCTGAAATCGATAGCTAGCTGTTGCAAAAATACTGCTGAAAACGAAATACAATTAAGATAATTAGAAATTATTTTTGCCTTGGCAGGTAATCGAGTCTTTATTTACTATAAGTTCGACAGTAATTAAGTACGTTGTCATTTTGTGATGAAAAACCTCAAGCCATTCAAGGTATTCCACAGCCACAAACCAAAAAACAAGTGAGGTCATTTTTAGGTTTAATCGGCTGGTACTGCAGATTTATTCCCCACTTTTCAACTCTAGCAGCCCCATTAACAAATTTGACCAAAAAGAGTCCGTCAAGAGTTCACTGGACAGGGGAATGTCAAGAGGCTTTCGAACGCTAAAACAATTATTGTGTGAAGAACCTAAACTGCAGAGTCCTGATTTTTCCAAGAGATTTCTTGTACAGGTGGATGCCTCAGACGTTATACTGGGAGCAGTATTGGCACAAGGAGAGCCAGGGAGTGAGCAACCAGTGTTGTTTCTGAGCAGGAAGCTCTTTGACCGGGAGAGACATTACTTGACGGTGGAAAAAGAAGGTTTGGCAATTAAATGGGCAGTGGACTCCCTAAAATATTATTTGCTTGGAAGGGAGTTTGTTTTGCAAACGGACCATCGAGCCCTGAGATGGATGTACTCGATGCAACATAGCAATTCTTGCATACTGCGCTGGTGCTTGGCTCTGCAACCTTATAGGTTCACCATTGAGCATTGTCCAGGTAGGAAGAATTTAATTGCAGACTACTTATCCCATTTAACAGACTAACAATGTCCAGAAGGGGTAGTGGGGAGAAATGTGATGATTCGGGTATGTAGCCCAGGAAATCAGACACTCACCACACGGTGTTTGTCATGTTCTTTATTAATTCTGTTGTTCTGTTGTTTTTCAGTCCCATGGACGGTCCACATTCCAGTGTGACTGTCTTTTGTACTTTTCTGTAATAAGACATTGTTAGACATTATATTTTGTTTGTTATTCATGTTTTCTTTGTCTTACCTTTTCCTGAGGTATAGAAGGGTCCGCCAACAGGAAGCCCTAATCATGTCCATATGAGGGGTGGAGTCTGGTCTAAAGGACTTGAAAATGTATTTAAAATGTTTATCCTTTTATATTTCTTTGTACTTTCTTTTTGTAAGAAAGGGCTGGATGAAGATAAATGCATTTGTCTTGTCTGTTTAATGATTGTTAAAGATCATGTCACTTGTGTGTGAAATGCATGTTTGAATAAGCTATCACTCCAAAGGGAGACCTGTTGCCATTGGCTTATTTGAATGTAAGGGGAGGAGCCCTGGCAATATGACCGAGTCAAACGAAGGGGAGTCAGAGAGAGTGGCAGAATATGAGAGAGACTCAGAGGGGAACACAAGGAGGTACACTGTGTTTGTTGGAGCTAGAGGACAACTGTGTTAACTTATTCCCTGTTTTATGCCTGCAAGAAAGCCAATAAATGACCTCACTGAGAAACTTCTGAGTTTGTGCTTGAGTCGCTTCCTAGACCTACAACACCTTGACGCTTGCACCACAACACATTTCATAATATTAATATTGATACTGTTTTTATCTTATAAATCTCAGATTTGTACTGTACTACCTGTGTATCTACGGTGGTCCTGAAGTGCAAACCACACCAACAAATCACTAAACACAACAACAAAATTGAGAAACAAAAAAACTAATTAAGAATCACAATAAACAAAATTGAGAAACACAAAAACAAATGAATCACAAAAACAAATGTAGAATCACAAAATCAAATTAAGAAGCACAAAATCAAAATTGAGAAGCACAAAAACAAATTAAAAATCACAAAACAAACTGAGAAGCACAATTACATTAAGAAACTGGAAAGGGTAGGTACCAGTCAGCAACAGGAGACATCACTGATCTCTTGGCTTCATGTGCCCATCACTAGCTACAGGCAGAGTAACTTCCGGTTCCAAAGACGAACAAACAATCTGTCTTAGGTTTTTAGCCCCAAAATAATTTTTCTGACCTTAAACCAACTTCAAACAGTTGTTTTTTGTTAAACAACTTCATAATATGATGAACAGAGTAAAAAGATGTTATTTTTAGATCCAGTTCACAACATGTGTTTCTTGGGTGTTTTATGACCTGAAAACACGTTTCCAGCTGTTTCTGGGATTCAGAACGGCTGTTTACATAATGAATGTAACAAACATGCTGTCAACGTTTTTTTAATTTCAATTTCAATGTTTATTTATATAGCGCTTTTAACAATGGTCGTCACAAAGCAGCTTCACAAGATGAAATAAATTGTGTGTATGAATGTGTGTGTGTGTGTGTGTGTGTGTGTGTGTGTGTGTGTGTGTGTGTGTGTGTG
>JBBJLR010157645.1:0-14736 GCA_037577145.1 Brachypetersius gabonensis
TGTGTGTGTGTGTGTGTGTGTGTGTGTGTGTGTGTGTGTGTGTGTGTGTGTGTGTGTGTGTGTGTGTGTGGTTTTTACATTATCACATCATCCGTTGCCATGGTGATTCTCCAAATAGCTCCTGCGGCCTGGAAATTCCACTCAGATGATGTACGAATAGATCAGAAGTACAGTTTCCTGTTCATAACACAGCAGTGCGTGTTTACCCCAGCCACATTAACATACACTCTCTTCTCAGTCCCAGGCCTAGACACTTTATGTACTGCACATGTTGATATTGTCCTGTTCTAACACGCACAGTTTGCCTCACTGGGTAATCATGAATCCCGTCATGATCTGAGGTAGGTGTGTTAATACAGGAAAATACAGAACAGTTTAGTTCCTACATAATCTGTCTGTACTGTTCATTCTGTATGTCCTCAGTCTGTACGTAGTATATTCCGCAGGTGAGTGGACTTTGGGGCCTAACGTCACACTATGGTGTGATAATTTACAGTGCTCAAATTCTCTTAAAGCATACTTTACCAACAGCCTTTCTGTCTAATTAGGAACAAATTTATGTTAAGGGAAAAAATGCACCTGGATACTTGCAGAAATAAACAGTCATAAAACACTAATGCAGGTTTGCTTCTTGACTGTAGTCATGGTCCCTCTTGGCTCTTTTTACACATCGATATAAATATAAGTTAAGCTTAATATTTAAATAAAATCATCCCAGATCATGAAAACTACTACACTTGCTTTAAATTGATATTAATGAGGAAATGTTCTATATCATTTACTAGTGATCAGTTTTGTCCTATCCACTTTTGAAAACACCTGTGTATTTTGCTTCATATCCACCGGATGACATTTGTGATTGCCACCATCCCATCAATGAAGGCCAGCAGTAAGCGTGCATGTGAAGAAGTGGCAGTCTTGAACTCCATGAACTTCTTGTCTTCATGGTTTCTAATTAAATACAAAGGCTGTTAGAAAAGTAAAGTGTAAAGTGGTCATTTTGTCATACATGAACACTTCATAGCACACAGTGTGAACAGCACAAAATTCTTCTCTATATGTAACCTATAGTTCTATAGTTATTTACATAAGTATTTTAATGGAAGAATTTTATGTACTAAGTATGTGGATGCCACATTAATTATTTAATATTTATATGTGTCTCGTTGCATTAAAAACAAAGCTCTACATATATATGCTATATGAACAAAAGTGCAATAACATTTGATTTGCTAACACTTTAAAAAAATAAAGAGTGTTAACAGCAGTGTTCCCTTTAACACAGCCACACAGCTGTGTAAAATATTTCTTGTAAATCCCAATTTAAACATTAATGTAATCAAATCAAATATAAAACTAAAGCTATTTGCCACTGCAGGGCATTCACGTTTTATCTAGTTTGACATGGAAAACAAGTTGTCCTCAGAGTCCAGAGCACTCTATCAGCTGCAAAGGAATGCAGTGTCATTAAAGTGTCTGTTGGTCTAATGGTCATATTATATGGACAGAAATATTGAGACGTCTGACCCCTTTGAAAACCAGTCGAGACGCAGAGCTGAATGCTCTCACAAGCCCAACACTGCGTTAACAGCGTTAAGTAAAAAATGGAGGAAGAGATACAAATCATACATCCTGGTCAAAGTAGGACAATGTAGATCATCCACTCCACAGACTGAGGAGTACATTTAGCCATAGACTCAACACCTTAAAGTGCTCCACTCAACGCCACAGAAAATCCTTCCTTCCCACTGCCATCAGACTCTACAACCTTCCCCCTTGTCCCACATCCACACAATAATCTGTGCAATAGCCTGTTGCTTCTTCTTGTGTGTTTTATTACTGGGTTAAAACTATAATTTTTCTGAAGGACTATGTGCATTATTTTTGCTACCATGTGCAACATTGTGCAATGTTCTTACCGGGTGCTAAAACATTAACATTATATGTGCACTATCATGTGACGTCTTCTAAAGGGGTGCTAAATCATTTAATTATGTGCAATATTTTATATGCAATGGTCTTCATGTGCAACATTACTTCTTCGGTCAATATTATTTTCTTCATGAGTTAATATTACTACTGATTTTCTAATAAGTGCAATAACTAATGCTGGTAGCCTAGCGGTTAAGGTGTTTGCCCTCTGGTCTGGAAGTTGTGGGTTTGATTCCCAAGACTGCTGGGCACCTCTGAGGTGTCCTTGAGTAAGGTACCGT
This sequence comes from Brachypetersius gabonensis, assembly GCA_037577145.1. Taxonomy (NCBI): domain Eukaryota; kingdom Metazoa; phylum Chordata; class Actinopteri; order Characiformes; family Alestidae; genus Brachypetersius; species Brachypetersius gabonensis. Next base: position 2,214 of record JBBJLR010157645.1, read on the forward strand.
CCCCACACACTGCTCCCCAGGCGCTGTGTTGCTGGCTGCACACTGCTTCACTTGGTGAATGGGTTAAATACAGAGGAAGAATTTATTTCTTCATTATTGCCTTCACCCATCACTAACTTTTCCTGCTATTTAAAGCCACCCGACCCTGAAATGCTTTGCCTGTTCACCATCGTGCTTAGAATGACTGGCTACAGCAGTGCACTCTCTCTCAGCCTTAAACTGGAGTTCATGACTCACCTGGTGGACTGAGGTGACAAGGATCTGGCCGTGCACTGAAAGATAGATCTAGAGGCAATGCACTCACAGCTCACAGACTCTTCTGTTTTGTTTTGATTGTGTATTTTGTTCTGGACCAGTAAAGAAAAGCCAGTGTGAAGTGTGATGTTCTTGCTCCTGTTCTCCTGTGCATGTACAATAACATTTTCTCCTGCAAGTGTGTCTCCGCTTCTGTGTGCCACCCGCTAGTAGCGACATATACTTCTGGCCTACCCTTTTTTCCAGCAGTTTTAGTGTGCTGTCAGCCTACTATTATTTATTTCAGAACAAACAAATAATGAAAGATGGCAACAGACAGAAAGAAAGTATTTACAGCAGAGCTAAGGAACAAACAGCATTTCCAATATATTATTTTCCCAGTCTACTATTGCATGTCTGGTAGAAATTCATCCAATGGTAAAGTGAATTTACAGATTTTCATATTGGAATTAACTTACATTGTCGCTTAGCTTAGAACCCACAAACGTTGTGAGACTTTTGTTATGCAATATATTATTAAATCAAATGATAATATGTGTATCTGTATCAATATTCTGTTTGGATTTTGATGATGACACATTTGATGATGACACAATATCCATCTGCTTTAAATTAATTTTTTCATTCTTATACTTACTTCTGCCACTGCTTATCTGCAAACATACCTAAATACAACATACCAGTGTGGAGTAGTGAGTGTCCAAGATAGGAAACAATGGGGAAGTCTCACATTTTTCCTCTTTGTCTGAAGTAATTCTGTTTCGTAGCATATTTTTGCGTCAAGAGCCTGAACGAAGTGAAGTCAACCATCCGGTATGTCCAGCCTGTTACATGAACGCCCAGACGCCAGGGAAGGAGCTGCTCCAAACCCCGCTGGTTTTATTTGGGGTGTTTTATTGTGGAACTGAAGCAATAATGGAGCTCATTTTTAGAACTTCTGCTTCCTCCGAGGCCTTTAGGACCATCTCTGCCAGTCAGTCTCCATCAGTCACTTAAACATGACTTACTGGCAGGAGATGCAAACACAAACCCGCACGCTTTTCACTTAAATTATAGCCTTATATTCAGTCATGATATCTGGGCTTCTGTTATAACTCAATGTTCAATTTCTCCTGCAGCACTGAGCTATTAAACAGTCCTGTTTCTCATTATGTGTATAAATTCAACATGTTGCTACAAGCTGGCACAAAAGTTACACACTAACTGGCACAAAGTAGAAGAGTCCAGCCTGGAGCGGGTCAGCAATTCCCTACAAATGTTGCCATAACAGTGACCTGCATACAGTACAGCACTAAAACAGCTTAAACATGCCTTATTTTTACAAGTGCACCATATCCATTCCACCCTCTCAGCCACATGGGATCAGTAAAAAGGAAACTACTGAAACATTCCTGAGGTTACACACTCAGGTGAACACACGCTGTCTTTGTTGCCCTTTATGACTAAACCACTGGTACCCATTTTCAGTCATAAAGGGGCTTTATTAAAGCAATAGCTTGGCAAAAATTCAAATGTACTCATTTTTCCCATATGTAATTAATCAGGCAAGACATGTTTGGTGTCTTCTTTATTAGGTTTGCACTGGTACTATGAGGCTAATGTAGCTAACACAGCTAAGACATTAACGGTTTTTTTTAGCACTGATTAGCACTGGGCTAATTGCCTATCCTTACTACAGTCTTTGGGAGTGCTTTTAGTGAAGACTGCTTTCTGAATGGGGCACAATACAGGCCGAACAGAACAGGGCTCTTAATAGCAGTCTTGAAGGCATAATAATAAAAATAACTTGATGAACATTAAAAGATAAACATATAATACGTTTTATAAGCTGCCATAAAATTCAATTTGGTGTTTTGCATCTCTCTCTCTCTAACAAACGCAAAGAAAAAGCTTCCATCCATTCGTCATGCACTTGTTCACCCATCCATTCAACTTCCCTGGCACTGTAATCATTAGCACCCTGTCAATAAGCACAAGTGATAGGATTTTTTATGTATTTACTCTTGAAGAGAAGTGCCCTCAGCTGCCTCCAAGAGCACCTCTTGAAATGACGATACAGTCTCTCACTCATATAATGTATGGCATTTATGTTTAATACACTTAAATCTCCCTTTTTGACGTTTGTTCTCAATTCAATGCCTTGCAAATAAGTTACTGAAAGCAGTGTTTTGAAAGGGAGTGAGAGCATTTAATTTGTAACCACACTGAGGCTATTAGGGGTTTTTTTTGCCAATGAGTGGGATGAGTGGATGAGCAAGATGAGTGGGAGGTTGGTGGGGTGAAAGACTTAAAATCTCCCAGCGCCTGAGTGGCTAACATAAATACTGGCTCCTTCTGAAGACAGTTAAAACGTTGAACCATGTAATCTCACAATTTGGCTGCATTTAAATCTCAGTGTTAAAAAAACATCAAAACATTCATATTTATTTGTACTATGGGTTTAAATTAAATTATCTGTTTGTACACATAGTATTTTACATTGGCTTAGGTAGCCAGTCATACACATCCCTACCAGTACTGACTGCAGATTGTAGGGAGGTGGAGCTGGATGTCCTGGGCTTAAGAAATAGCCCAAATGGATCATGAGTTTAAGGGGCAATTCACTGCATGGAATACATCAAAACAAATTCGAAACAGAATCTCAGATACACTGTGCAAATCTTTAGCTTAGGCTAAATGTGAAACAGCCTTATCTTCTTATTTTTATCTTTATGTTGTTGGTGGTGTTTTTCTTGGGTATACAGGTGTCCAAAAGAATCAGCTTTTAATCATTAGTTAGGGCAATAACACGTTACTAAGTAATTAGATTCTTTATTTAGTAACATAGTAATTTAACGTGTTATAATTTTAAAATTGATAATTAGATTACTGTTACAATTTCAAATAACTTTACGTTATATCTGCATTACCAATAAAATCAAGTGCTTTAACATCTATATTGTAAAAATAGAAAAATTCACAGTAAGCTGTCAGCGGCCAGCAGATGTCTGTCTGACAGTTGCACGCATTACGTCTTCTACGGGAGACCTACTGGCTCAAACAAAAACAAAGTGAGCATGGAGAGCAAGAAGTACGCATTCAGTAGCTGTAAATATAGCCATTACTATAAATTAATCTTGATGAAAGGCAAGACAATTATTGTGAGTTTGTAGCACATAATAATAAAGTGTGTTTGAGCTGAATTAAGAGTTTCTTTAGATGGTGGGGAAGTAACCAGTAATCTAACTAATAATGTAACTAATTACTTTTGGAATTGAAATCACATTAGTAATTTGATCACTTTTAAAGGGAGTAATCAGTAATCAGTTACATTTAATTTAATCTTTAAACTAACTTACCCAACACTGGTTAACAGTAAAGAAAGTGATGTGGATGCCAAAAATTAAACCTCACGCTAGTAAAGCTAGTTCCTACGAACCCATTTATACCAGCCACTCCTGCTAAAGGGGATCTCAGAGAAAAAAGTGAAATACATGAAGACTGTAGCATATGGGCCCTTTATGATGATGGACAGTACTCCAGTAAAATTTGTTTTGAAATGGTATTCATTCCTTACCATCTATGAAGGTAGGGACTAAATAGATGGTAAATTTTCATATACAGGAACCCCTCAGTGTTTTGCGGATTCAGTCTAACGCAGAGAACCGAACTGAATACACTGAAAAATTGTCAACCACCATAAAAAGAAGAAGAAATCTGCCGCAGCATGTAGCATGTCTGCTCCGTGTCTTGTCCTCGTATTTTAGGGTTTTAACCTTTTCCCCCCAATTTTCAACAGTTATCTCAGTTTATTTCATATTAGTAAGCTGTGCCCTGTCTAAACATTCATCATTATATGACATAACATGACCCACATTACCTATTCTACATCTGCAGCTATTATCCTTTTTCACTTCTGCAAGTGAAACATTTCTTTTCACTCTGATCATGTTAATACAGGGGATTTCATAGTGAAACACAGAGGTCAGGGTTAGTTGAGGTTTCCTTTTAATGATATGAAGTCTAAGAAGAAATGTTCCTTCTCCGTTTGTTTCAGTCTATGAATCGTGGTGCAGGGCTAATAGAGGTACTGTTGACCTTGCTCTGCACCTCACACTGCTTAGGTCAGACACTTCCATACACAGTAGTGTTACCAAAAGTTTTGTGGCTGAACTACATTTCAGTCAGTTTAGGTAAATTCCACCCACAAAAACACTGATATTGAATCCTTCAACAAGCACTAGCACTCTATGTAGCACCAACATTTCTCGATGTAACACAGACATTCTTCAAACATTAACATCTTAATTAACATCTTCTCAAACAAACCATCCACCAACAAACACAAATGCTCTGTGCCAGTCAGACACAACTTTAAAAACACAAGTGGACAACATTTATTACACAGGTGAAGAGGTCAAAATCATCATAAGTTTAAGTGAGTTTTGTAGTGTTTTTCATGTTGATTTCAAATCTGTGTTTAGTTTTTCTGGCACCTATAGTTTTTGGAATGATGCAAGTATACTGCATGATAGTTGGTACAATGAGCATATAATAATCATATGCTGAGTGTTTTTGAAGAAACAGTGGTCGCTGACTGACACTGATCATTGCATCAATGCCACCGTGTGCCACCATCTGACTTCGCACTGAAAATATTGAAAACACAGTTATTTGATTGGTTTAGAAAAGTGTTGTGATTTGAGGACGTTTGGCAAGGGTCACCATTGAAAGTGCCCACAATGAGAATGTGGACTGGATTAGACCTGGATCTTTGAGCAATGGAAGAAGGAAGCCAGGGTCTGACGAATCACATTTTCTTTTACATCCTGTGGATGGCTGGGTGTTTATGTGTTGTTTGCCGTGGGAAGAAATCTTGGGTCCTTTTATTCACATGGATGTTACTTTGACAAGTAACTCATGTTGCAAATCAAGTATATTCCTTCATAGAAACTGTATTCCCTAATAACAGTGACCTCTTTCATTATTCATGTGCTCCACCACACTGGAGAATTTTCCAAGAAAGGTTTGAGGAAAACAATGAAGAGTACTTGGCCTTTCTCAAATGACAATCCTGTTAAGCATCTGTAGGATGTCCTGAACAAACTAGTCAGATCCATGGCAGCCCCACCTCATAACTTGCAAGATTTAAAGGATCTGCTGCTTATGTCTTGGTGCCAGATACTACAGTACACCTTCAGAAGTCTCTTGGAGTTCATGTGTCACCGTTCAGAACTGTTTTAGTGTAATGAGGGGGGCCTTCACAAATATTAAACAAGTGTCTTAATGTTACAGCTGACTGGTAAAAAAACGCATTGTTCAACAAACACCATCATTGTTTAACCTTTATTTACCTGCAAACAGTTTATTTCCGCCCCACACTAGCTTTCTTTAACGAACACTATCATTCTCTAAACAAACACCAGCATCCTACAAACCACAAACACCAAGGAACATCGTCCTAACCCACAAAGAGAAGTTGGGGTTGTTGTGTGTTTTTGGCTTCAAGACTTCATTCACCTGTATTTCTTGTATTTGCTTGTAATATCATATACATTCAAACAGCTACAGTAGAGGTGGAAATAAGAACCTTGCTTATCTTGTACTCAAAAGAATATGTTGGTGTTTGGTGGAAAATATTGCCAATTACAGGAGAATGTTTTGCAGAGAATATTGCAATGTTCTGGAAAATGCTGTTATTTATTGGAGAAGGACGAGCTTAGTGAGATTTTGGTTGTGCTGGCAAAAGAAATAATATGATACATGTGAAGGTGTGGAAAACGCAGGACAGTCTAGAAACACTCACCTCACATAGGTGTGGCCTAGTCCACACCCCATCAAAGCCATCTTAGTCACTGTGTGTTCTGGGTCTGTTTACCCCTTCAACCCCATCCATAACCTGTGATTACACATAATGCCATCCACACATAACTCTATGCTAGACATGAAAAAAAAGCCTTCTGCTTTCAAGTTCATTGGGAGCTCAAAAGAGTGAAGGAATGTCTATTGAGAGAACAACACAGAACCATGGGGGCATTTTTTTTCATTTGTTTTGTACAGGAGTGACTGACGTCTCCAACCTGGGCTTTCAGGATTCACGCTGGAGCTCAGAGAGGCAGCTCCGCACTGAATAGCAAACGGAGAGAGGCTTTGTGTGTGTCCTCCATCTCCCCCACCAGGCCTCTGCAGCTGGAGAGCATATTTCAAACGTCTGCAAGGCACCAAATGAAAGAGGAGGAACAAAAAAAGCACCAGCACAAGTGGAAGATACAGCCCACCCCCCCATCCTTCTCTGAAGCAGTGGTCTCTATTCACAGCTCATACAATATGATGGGTAGCTTTTGAGCAGGAGTGTTTCAGCCCCCCTCAGGAGAGACTACCCTGCTCTTTTCTTCTCCAGCTCTCGTCTTTTCATCGTTTCTGAGAAGAAGGGAACAGAGTAGAGAGGTAGAAGAGGAGATGGCTCTGGGAACATGAAGAACATAGTACATGGGAATAAATGGCATAAATGGCAGCTGCCTTTTTTCTAATTGTGAATGGAAGTGTCCATGCAACATCAGGGCACGGAAAGAAGTTTAGACATATCTGGATTACACTCATGCAGGTCTTTATGCTGGATATGAATGTGGCTTTTGGTCTGTTCAAGATTTGTGGATATCACCACAACATAAAATTTGTGGATTTTGCCCTATTATGGTAAAAACCAGTGGCAAAACATTTTGTTGTGATGTCAGAATCAGCTCAATTCAAACACCTCCAGTATTTAAACTAGTATTCTGCATGGGCAGGAGATTGAAGCCCAAGATCAACCCATAGACACAACTGCAAAACTCAACCTTTTACAGCGTGCTCAAACTGCAAAACCTGAAATTGCGTGAGGCTCCATTGGGCCCACCTTTGGGCCAAACTAATTTCAATGTGTGCTTTCAACAGTAGTTTCCAAAAGATTTTAGTCAAAGCCTGGTCTTTAAAACAAATAAAACCCTTAATTTCTTTAAAAAATGAATTGAGAAGCTTTGATGAACAGTGTATTTTTGGCTTTTTTAGTTTTATTTCATATTCTGTTCCTATTACTGCTCCCTCATTGCCCAGAACTCTACCTGAAAGGCCACAGGCTAAAGGTTCAGCTTTTGTAATGAACATTATATATGTTAATATAACACATTACTGAAAGCACTTTGGTACTTAGCGGTTTATAAGCTGGCCACAATCGTAAAGGGCGGAACAATGATACCAAGTCTATCAACTTGAGTACATGTAAACACATCGAGTGGAGTGCAATCTCATTATTGCTTGTTTTAGTTATTTGTTCTAACACGAGTTGCTGGTATAACAATTCTGAGAATGTACTCCAAATACATTAAAACTTAAGACCAAAATTACAGAAACAAGCAGTAAATGTTTTACAGTTAAATGTAAAATGGTCAGCAAACAACAAAAGAAGGGTATTCCTGTTTAGTTTAGTTTATTAAACAATTTGTTCCATTATATTTCATTGGTGTTTCCGCGCTGTACTCTAGCATATTTAGAGTGAAGGCTTTTCATTACACACTTCTCAGTATAGATATAAAGATTAGCAAAATATTGGAGGTTTTATTCTTAGATCTCTCATAATTAATAGCAGAATTATCCACAATAGGAGAAAAAAGAGACTTAATAAACTAGGCATATTGTGGACTGCAATTTGTTCCGTGTTTAATCAAAAAAGAAACAACTGCCTTAAAGGGCCTAATATTATTCAGTCATTATGAATGATTAAATTAATAATGAAAGGGATTTAAACAGTTTTCCATTAACCCACAGATGTAGTCGACCATCCAAGATATGTTTTCAGTTTAGCTATGATGCTAACAACAAACTGCAGAAGTCAACAGTCAGCCCTTCCTAAGGTTTTTCAAAATGGCTGAATGATTTTGTTTACTTTTAAAGCTGACAGAAAAGTTGTGCTGTGTCCTACACCACATTGATGTTTGTGTCACCTTAATGAATAGCTAGATGTGATGTGAGTGGGTTGAGAGAAGCTGTGGTGATGTATTTTTAAGGAAATAGTTTAAGTGGCTACTGACTTTTAGTATTTATTAACATTAGCCTTATAGTTTCAGTACTGAAGTTGAATATTTGGAATCGTGTGTTGTCTCAGTGATTGTGGGGTAAGTGAAAAATTGTCTAAATATGATTTTTTGATTCAATCATTTTTAAGAAGGTTAACTAGCTAATTCCCAATGATCTGATGTGAAATGTTCAACTGTAGAGAACTTTTTGAGTCTGAATTGAGTCTGGTAACAGGAACTAAAGGTCTGACATCTGTATTACCTCTAAAAGTTACATCAAAGAATGCTGCCTGATGCCTGAGAAATCATTTTAGACTGAACCATTTCACATCACTCCACTCTGAATTACTTTGTCATCAACAATTTAAATATGTAGAATTTATTTTTAAATCAGTGGACTTCCCTGTTAAGAATTCATTTTAAGAGCATTAAGAGAATTTTCAAAAGACATACGAGAACCATGCTGTATCTAAACTATATTTTGATGGTACAGAACTGGCAGCATGCGTTGATTTTCCATAGTATCTCAGCCCAGTAACGATGTTGCTGAAACATCAGTAGTGCAGTTCTCTCCCCACAGTTTATGGCCGCCTTCCATAGTGTTGTACCAACGGACAGTTTTTCGTCATAGCTGTTATGATTTTGTGGTATTTTATTATTTATGGTCTATGTTTGCATTTCGTTATTATTTCTCAACTTGGTAGCGATGGCCTATACATACACACAAACTTAATTATATATTGCACATGTTGCACACAGTAAGATTGCACATGAGAGAACCATGTACATATATCAGTCCTTGGTATGTGGATGTGTGCCTCTGTGTGTGTGTGTAGAGTCTGACAGCAGCTGGAAGGAAGGCCCGGCAGTATCTCTCCTTCACACACCATAGGTGCAGCAGCCTGTCACCAATTACTATATGGGTAATGTGGAGTTAAAGGAAGTATGGTTAAAATCACCACAGGTGCGGAATAAAGCATGGGGATGTTGTGTCTGCAGTCAGCTGACAACAGAGTGCATCACAGGCTGCTTCCACGTTAGCTGAGGGGAGGTATATGCTGGTATGATTGTGCGAGAATTCCCTCAGGAGGTAGTATGGTCTCATGCTAATGGCTAACAGTTCTACTACAGAGTTGTTGTTTCACAGGGACGTGCCCTGGGTTACACCATCTATCGTTCACAATCTGCTAGTCCTCCCCTCCCTTTCCTCTTACTGCTCTCCCTTGCCCTGTTTGCCTGCATTTGCTGGAAAATGGTCAGTGCCATGTTTGTGTCCAGAGTTTGTAATGTTTGACAAGTTTCTGTTAGCAGCATGATGCTAACACTCCCCGTATTTGTTCTGATGCCAAGTTTACGCATTATCTCCATGATGATGGAGGGGAGAGCTTGTATGTACCATCGCTTCCTGTTGCGTCATTCTTTTCTCTTCTCTTTCAACTCGCAGGGAATGTCGGGTCACTCCTCATGTAGCACCACTGTGTTACAGAGTGCTAAAAGCGGATCCTGAATTTCTGAACACAGGCGCAAAAAGTGAGAAATAAACCAGTGAAGTGGCCAGAATGCAGTTGCGCATGATCATGGTGTTTAGTAATAAGGAATTAATCAAAAATAAAACAATGAAAACAGGGAAAAAAGGAAAAAGCTTAAAAAAACAGGAGCTGCTGTAACAGGCTTCCACTTTCTGGGGGCTCCAGAATCAAAAAGCAGTGACACAATCAGCTCAGTTGTGCCCCGCTTTCGGCTGTGCCATCAAAGATGAACGCGACAGTATGGGTCATTGTAATTAAAAAACATGTTTGCCGAACATATGATTTGAGAATTTAAAAGCATCTGAATCTGGGAATCATTTGGGTTTTATAGGAACTGCAAAAACAAATCACTGTACACACACACAGTTGTGGCAGACATACTGACTTAGAGGTCACAAAAGTGATGATCTACCTGTGGAAAGTGTAGAAGTTGCCCATTTGGAGATATTTTTGGAGGTATTTTTCATGGTTTGAATTTGATGAAAAAAACATTACTGTTCATACAATTTTGTTTTGCATGCAAAATGTTTCTATCATGTTTTTCTCACTATGTAATTATTGATGTAAACACGTAGTTTTTACATCAATAAAAAACTACTGTGGGGCACAGCCCCTTGAGGGCTATTTAGTAGTATTTTTTAAACAAAAGATAGTTACAAAATACAGATAAACCAAATATATAAAAATATGACAAACATTGTGGCTGTATTATTTGCTAAATAAAAATTCAAGCTTGTTAATACGTTTGGCTAAAAGTAATGTTCATATTAAATGTGTCTCTTTTCAATTGTATGGAATTCATCTATCATGGAGGAATGCTTAAAAAAAGTCTGTCTAAGGGAGAGATGTCAAGACTGGGCTATGAAATTGAAGAGGCTGTCATACTTCTGGAGTGAAAAAAAAACAACAAGAAAATAAAGCATAAAACAATGCTGCCAGCGCTGCAAGTATCTAGTACTAGGCTTCACCTGCATGGGAACTGAAAACGGGTATTTCCCACTCTGTAGTTTTCCTGAAAATTTAATGCAAAACAATTTAGGTCATGTCTTGAAGACTAAATATTGCATGTATGCATCTAAACCTATTGAACTGAGCCAGACCTGAATTTGCAATGTTGCTCTTTTGGGTCCAACCGCCAACCTGCAAACAACATCAGTGATCTCAGAGTGAATCAGAAAAACAAGTGAAGAGCATTTGTAGTTGGTTATGAGGGTCATTAGCTGCAAATGACTGGGAACCCCTGCTCTAGACGTCTAAAGCTTGAAAGGAAAGCGAGCAAGTTAAAATGAATATGCCCAGTAGGAAAAACATTAAAGCAGTGCCAGTGTTTTTTGTTTTTTTTACATGATTGGTTAAAATCATCAAATTAAAAAAGATACTTTTTCTATGTTTGGCTGTTCTAATCAAGTTAATGGGGAAAAGTTACATTCTGCTAATTCATTTGAACTTTTTTAAAGAAGAGACCTGGTAAATAAACTGACTAAAGGTCAGGTTGTTCATTGTTTTACCAGGATTTTTTTTAATACAATTTTGCCTCTATGCAATTGCCAGCATTTCCAGTTCAGTCCATCAAAAAGCATTTTCACATGTTACAACTGCTAAAGGTATTGGACAGCCCAACATGCTTGGAGGAGAATGCTAACTGCGAATTATGTTACATCACCTAACAGATGCCTTGTTGAGTGATGGGGAGAGGGAAAACCCTCTATCCACCCAGAAAGCCATAATCTACTTGAACTCTTTCAGACTCCCACCCACAGTTTGCTGGATGACATCTATCTAAAAGTAGAAATTGCATAGTAATTTACAAAGGTAATATTGCCTCTTGACATTTGACTTGTATGCACTGCTGCTAAACATCTATTGGTTGCAAAAAAAAAAAGTTATCTTTCACCAAAAGATGTGTTCAGTGTGGCTGGTCTTAGGCGTATTTATGTTTGAGACTGACATGCTGTAAGGCTTTAGGGAGCTTTAACTTAACACCTGAGACCAAATGTAAGCAGCTGTGGAAAGAGCTTTAAAAAAAAAAACACCCTCAACAAGCAACGTTTGTGTATTTTAAAGTATGGCCAGTGCCGAGCTGACATTAATTGCTGCGGAAGGTGCGTGTACTTTAGTGTTGGAGCAGTGAGGTCATTTCCATATGGAGAAATATGGGTCTGGGTGGTAAATCTGTTTTTTTATGTAAAGCTGTTTCTTCAAGACTGCTTCAGGAATCCATCAAGAGGAACAATTTACCCCCCATAAACAGCCTTAATAGGTAAACACACAATAGGCACAGTGTGGAATGGCCCCTTTACCAACTCGCCTCACCCCCCCACTCTCCCCGACCTGACTGTGATGGAGGATAAAAGCCCCAAGACGCAGTTTTTTTAAAGTTCTGAAAAGCTCTGAAGGCTGAAAAGCTTCTCCTTCCCATTGGTGATAGGAATAATAAATATAAGCAGGTGTGGGTCACCAGAGGAGGGAGGAAAGGGTGGGGGCCGTTGGGGGTGGAGAAAGAAAGAGTGAAAGAGAGATAACAAAGTTTCTCAGTGCGCAATTCCCAAATCCCTCCTCAAATATCTAAAACATGATGTAATGCAGCCAAAAAGCCAAGCATATGGCCATGCACTGGGACATAACACTGTCTAGAAACTGTGTGTGTGTGTGTGTGTGTGTGTGTGTGTGTGTGTGTGTGTGTGTGTGTGTGTGTGTGTGTGTGTGTGT
>JBBJLR010157654.1:0-14735 GCA_037577145.1 Brachypetersius gabonensis
GTTATAAATTGATTTGCATGTCATTGAGTGAAATAAGTATTTGATCCCCTACAACCCAGCCAGACTTCTGGCTCCCACAGACTGGCTGTGTGCCCATGTTAAACACAGATTACAATCAATCTATCAATTACAGATACTCCTGATCATAACTCGTTATGTGTATAAAGCACATCTGAGCACAGAATCACTTTCTTCCATTCCAACCTCGCCACCACTATGGGCAAGACCAAAGAGCTGTCAAAGAAAAGATTGTAGACCTGCACAAGGCTGGAATGGGTTTTAAGACCATCTGCAAGACGCTTGGTGAGAAGGTGACAACTGTTGGTGCGATTATTCGAAAATGGAAGAAATATAAAATGACCGCCAATTGTCCTCAGTCTGGTGCCTCACGGGTGAGGATGATCATGAGAAAGTTGAGGGAGCCCAGAACTACACAGTAGGAGTTTGTTAATGATCTGTAGGCAGTTGAACCACAGTTACTAAAAGCACTATTGGTAACACACTACATCATAATGGATTGAAATCTTGCAGTGCCCGCAAGGTGCCCCAACTCAAGAAAGCACATGTACAGCCAATCTTAAGTTTGCCAGTGAACATCTAAATGATTCAGAGAAGGCTTGAGAGTAAGTGCTGTGGTCAGATGAGACCAAAATCGAGCTCTTTGGCATCAACTCAACCCGCTGTGTGAGGAGGAATAGAAATGCTGAGTATGACCCGAAAAACACCATCCACACAGTCAGGCATGGAGGAGGAAACATAATGCTTAGTGATGTTTTTCTTTTAAGGGTACAGGATGGCTTCAACACATTGAGGGGCCAATTGATGGGGCCATGTACCATAAAATATTGGACAAGAACCTCCTTCTCTCAGCCAGAACACTGAAGATGAGTTATGGATGGTCTTCCAGTAAGACAATGACCAAAAACACACTGCCAAAATAGCAAAGGAGAGACTAAAGAAGAAGCACAGTGACCTAACCAGTCTCCAGACCTCAATCCTATAGAAAATCTGTGGAAGAGCTGAAGCTTCGAGATGCCAAGCAGCAGCTATGAAACATAAAGGATTTAGAGAGTTTCTGTAAAGAGAAGTGGGCCAAAATCCCTCCTGAGATGTGTGCAAACCTGGCGACCGACTACAAGAAACATCTTACTGCTGTACTTGCAAGCAGTAAAAATGAAACTACATCATAAACTAAACTACTATTCTGTAATTTTTTGAAAGTCAGCTTACAAATTCAGAACTGTGTGAGGATTTGAGAACCTAAAAAATATCAACAATCTCAAGATTACAAGTCCATTTCCAGAGATCTAGATTTGTCTTTGTCCACAGTGCGCAACATTATCAAGAAGTTTTCAACCCATGGCACTGTAGCAAATCTCCCTGGGCGTGGACGCAAAAGAAAAATTGAGCTGTCCTGCAGGCTCAGGCAGCGAAAACTATCCCTCGACGTTTAAATGAATTGAAAGACTATGGCAAGAGACCCAGGAGGACCCCACTGCTGACATAGAGATATAAGAAAGCAAGACTACAGTTTGCCAAAATGTACTGGAGTAAGACAAAATCCTAATGGGAAAATGTTTTGTGGACAGGTGAGACCAAGATAGAGCTTTTTTGGTAAAGCACATCAGTCTACTGTTTACCGAAAACGGAATGAGGCCTACAATGAAAAGAACACAGTACCTACAGTCAAACATGGTGGAGGTTCAGTGATGTTTTGGGGTTGTTTTGCTGCCTTTGGCACTGACTGTGTGCAAGGCATCATGAAATCTGAGAATTACCAAAGGATTTTAGGTCGCGCTATAGGGCCCAGTGTCAGAAAGCTGGGTTTGCGTCTGAGATCTTGGGTCTTCCAGCAGGACAATGACCCCAAACATACTTCAAAAAGCACCAGAAATGGATGGCAACAAAGAACTGGAGAGTTCTGAAGTGGCCAGCAATGAGCCCAGATCTAAATCCCATTGAACACCTGTGGAGAGATCTTTAAAATGCTGTTGGGAAAAGGCGCCCTTCCAATATGAGGGACCTGGAGCCATTTGCAATGGAAGAGTGATAAAAATTCCGGGTGAGAGGTGTAAGAAGTTTATTGATGGTTATAAGAAGCGACTGATTTCAGTTATTTTTTCCAAAGGGTGTGCAACCAAATATTAAGATAAGAGTGCCAATAATTTTGTCCAGCCTATTTTTGGAGTTTTGTGTGACATTATGTCAAATTTGCTTTTTTCCCTCCTGTTTTTGTTTTGTTCCAATACACACAAAGAGAATAAACATGTGTTAATACAATACTTTTCTGTGAAAAATACTTGATTTTCTGGAAACATTTCAGGGGTGCCAACAATTTACATGACTGTAAATAATAATTTCCCCCACTCTATATCATTGCAGAAAATTGTTACTGACTGTGAGGTCTGGGGGAGGCTGCCGTTAAAGGCAGCCTGCCAGTTAGTCACATTATGTTCAGGGTGTTTTGTTTATGTTCAGGGGTTTATCACGTGTCAGGGTGCTTGTGTGTAATCAGCAGGTTGACTCCAGGCTTGTGATGAGCTTGGAGGCACCTGGTGATTACACACAGGTGGTTATAGTTAGAGCACATTAGGTGTGTGTGTGTGGCGCACTGTGATTGGTGGAGAGACTGGATAAAGCCCGGTCGAACCACAATCACAGTGCGCGGTCACTGACATACTGGGGGTGAAAGGGATCAGGAAGAAAGAGACAGGAGCGCGTACCTTAAAGAGAAAAACAGTATCAACTATCTTCAGTGAAGGAAGACGTATCGCCTGGTGGTTACACCGGTGTTGGGAAAGTTCGGGTGTGTGCAGTTGGACGAGGGTTGGTGTGTTCGTGTGTTTCAGGCGACGTCCACAGCAGAGAGAGACGTGCCGAGGAGGAGGAGCATAAGGCAAGCTTCACTGACTGTGTGTACTCTCTACGCTCTCTCCATCTCTCCTGTGTGTTGAGCAGGACTAGCAGAGCACGTCTGTGCTCGGCGGGACATTACCCTTCCTGGGAAGGCTAGGACGCTGCCAAACTGCATGAGACAGACGGGAGTCCACCTGTGAACCTCCACGAAGGAGTAAAAGGACTAAGCGAAGGACTTGTGGTCCTCAGAGAGTCTTGAGTTGAATTATTCCATTTTGGTTGAGTAAATTGTTTCACGGGATCCCTGCTGCGTGCTGCTGTTATCCCCCCCCCCCCTTGCAGACATGACACTAACATACAGATGAAATCTTAACTGTGCTGAAAAAATACGTTAAATATTAATTGTAATCATTGAACAGAAGCTGATTTAAAAAAAAAAAAACATTGCCAGATGTCAGTTTTTCCCTATATACAATATATGCACATATTCTCCTATATACATGCATATATATGACTTCTGATTACACTCTGAAATAAAAAAAAGCTTATGAACAATAGGGCAGAAACAGATCCAGCACTTGTTTTCTAATCATGGTGTATGAGTCAGACATGGAGAAGGAGGCATATGGGTTGTGAAACTGGGTGTTAATGGTGATTGGGGGGCTGATGAAGAAAATTGTGCTGCTTTAACAAAATGGGGGGATAAGGTGGTGGGGGGTGGGTGAGTTGTTTTGAGCGCCTGAGTTACTGATCTCCAGTGAGTCAGCATTTCCAAACTGTAGACATAGCATTCTGAATATGCAGGTCCATTTTTTGCAGTGGACATCTCACAGTCAATGCTGTGTTGATTTAATATGTGACCTGATCTGGCAAAATGAGTCACAGTGACCCAAAATTCAAACCTGAGGTTTTGGGATCATTAAAAAGAAGAGAAAATAAGCTTTAAAATGATATCTTGGTCAAACGGTTGTCAAGTTACAATCATTTGTAGCACAGCACCATTTTTTCAAATGAAAAAACAAGAAAATCGCATTTAATGTTTTTTGTTGATATCTTCCATAGCGTTCACAGAGATGCACCCAGTATTCAACAACAAAATTTTACTACAGGCATTTAGATACTTAGAAAAATCAGACTGAAGACACATCACTAGAACCAAAGAACTCATAGACCAACTTGATTCAGTTTTGCTGGCCAGCAGCAGAGCGCAAACTGGAGACGTCCACTGAATTTAAGCTTTAGCAATTTTAATTTTTTTTAACAATGACATTATACCAAACAGCAATCACACAACACGACACACTTCACTCTAAACAACTTTGATGATGTTGGCCCAAAATACAAATGTTAAACCCGATTTTTGTGAGGAGATATATTCAGAAAAAAATGCTAGCGTGTTGTTTGTGTTAGCGCTGGGTGGAATGTACACTGCGACTATGAGCACAGTGCTGAATTCTCTCGGTAAACAAAATGGCCTACATCTGACAGACAATCTCCAGCAGCGGTGAGCAGTAACTGGAGATCAGCACAGCGTTCATGCACCAGTCAGTGTTGATGTAAACACAAAGCCCCCCTCCTCTTGCTTTGTGGCTAAGAGTAGCATCACGGTCGCTTCGGAACAATAGCATGTTGCTAATAGTCGTAGCTGTCTCCAGAACACCGTCGTTGAGCCATGACTCGGTAAAAGCGTAAACACAACAGTCTCTGAACTCACGCTGGGTGGTCTGCTGGAGTTGGATGTGGTCCAGTTTATTGTCCAGGGAGCGTTGGCGAGGAAAATGGATGGTATTCACACGGCCACCTGCATCAGGCAGCGCCGCGGTCTGAGGTTCGCGCAGCAAGTCGAGATCTCGGAGTAGCAGAAGCAGCTTGTCACAGAGTTAAGCTACACGCTTATCTCTTATCTGGCGTAGGGTCTGCTGGTCATAAACGTGTACCAGCTGTTTGGATACACGTTTGTGTGTTTCAGTGTGAAATCTTGAGAAGTAACACACAATAGCAGCAAAGTGTTGGACCCAGAGTGGCCACTGCATCCTAGCGCGCCGCCGTCTTGTTTTTTTTGAGAACTACAACTCAGATTAAATAACCATTTAAGTACATTTTCGCAATTATTTCTATGATGAAACTTTGAGAGATTAATTTTGAAGACCTTTCCTTTCGTATAAGACCAAAAACAGAAAAATCAGCCCGTATCTCAATAAATAGAACGCAGACTTCTGACTCATTATGGCAGATCAGGTCACATACTGCTTGCCAGGCAAAACTGCTTGATCTAAGTAACATTCAACAGTCTGTTCAAAAAATGTAGATTAATTTACATAATCATAATCATATTATAATGCCATGTAAAGCTAATTATCTGAATGGCAAGGCTGTAGTTAACCAAAACTAAACAGCACTTACATATGAATAAATATCAATTAGGAAATTAACCTCACACTCTGATTTTATGTGAGTGTGGTAACTTAAACATCCTCAGTGAAGGCATATTTTTCCAGGGACCATCCAAAAATCTTATACTTGTGAAGTACCTTGGAACTCCCCGTACCCAATTAGTTTTTGTTTTGTGCATACCAAGTACTCAGATGACAAAAATGTTAATATTAATGTTTTTATAAGATATATTGCTATATTCTTAGAAAATATAAGAACATATGTCCTTTTTTTATAAGAAAAAGGACATATGTTCTTGCAGCATTCATAATGTATTTGAATTCTTTTAAAGTTATTTCATCTTCAGCAACATGTTTGTAACTGTAATTTACTTTATCTAACAGCATTTGCCACAGATATAATTGGATAATGAGTTGCAAATGTGATCTGGTGCTCAGTTTTTGGTAGTAGTGGTGGCAATGGTAATGGCAAGACGACATAATAAACTAAATAAACAACTCTAATTAGTATATGACAACATATACTCACATAATCCAACATTTTATCCATGTAACAATACTGTTTCATTAATGGACATGATCTGTCATGACAGACCATCTGCAGTGTTACATTCATGGCATAGTAATGTTATTCAAGTAA
The DNA here is from genome assembly GCA_037577145.1 of Brachypetersius gabonensis. Taxonomy (NCBI): domain Eukaryota; kingdom Metazoa; phylum Chordata; class Actinopteri; order Characiformes; family Alestidae; genus Brachypetersius; species Brachypetersius gabonensis. Next base: position 5,890 of record JBBJLR010157654.1, read on the forward strand.
GTTAGATTAGTAATTAGCAAACATATGCCAAATTAGCATATATTTTCCTGCTGAGAGTACTTGAAGGGTTACAAATGTGACAGGAATCATAACGAAACGGGGAACCAATTAATTGATTTATGGGGTCAGGCATGAACCTTCCAAGTTTGATTATTGACTCTTCAAATTTGGATCACTAATAGAACATATATAAACACGAGAAACGCTGACACACACCAGCCTATCATGCTGCAATTAATTGTATAGCCCAATAATGGATTGGTGGTACAGATGAGATAATGAGAAAATTAAGTATGTCCACATTCGAGTTAATCTCCTGGCTGCCGAGTCTATATGGATTTTCCGTACAAACCTGTGAAGAAACATCACAGGCCTGTAAATGGGCCTCAGAAGTGTCTAGGTCCACTGTAGTGCGTTTAATCATAGCAAATGGCCTGAGGGTTCAGAGTAAAGATTTAATTCACTGTTTGACTGGGGATACTCTTTGTCATTGATCTTAGATTGTGCAAAAACCTTTCAAAAAGATTCATTTATTTAAAGGAGAACACACTATTGCTTGGCTTCCCACTTGCAATTTCCCATCACGCGACAAAACTCTCCAGTCATGTTGTGGTGGTGCTAGTGACAAAGGGCCCATATTTATTTAAAGGTCCACCCAAGACCTGTCTGTGTGGTTTTGAGCACCAAAAATGGATTTAATTAGTCAATGAGTACATTACCATTTTCCAACGTCTCTTTAACCCGTAGTGAACAATTGGGTATAAAACACACTCATATACAACTACATAATACATACCTCCATTTTTTCCCACATAGAAACTCTTTGTTTCAAGCTTCAAGTTTCAAGTTTATTTAGATAGCGCAAAAGCATTCAGTGTGCTTGAAAGAAGTAGAATACAAAATGAAATAAAACTGAATAAAATGATAGAAGAAATAAAAGAAATAAAAGAAAAAGAACATTTTAAAAAGAAAATGTTGTTTGCAACGGTGAGCTGCATAGTGCATAAATGTCATTTCACCATGTTTAGTTTTGGTTCTTTTCACTACTAGCTGACAATCTCTTGCAGTTCTAAGAGACCTTCTAGAAATATATGCTTCAAACATACGAGAGTATTTATGACCCAAACTATTGAATGACTTGTACACAATAAATGACATCTTGAAATCAATTTTGTACTGAACCTGGAGCCAGTACAAGGACCTGAAATTTGAATTAAAGTGCTCACTTTTCTTTGTTTCGGATAGAACTCTGGCAGCAGCATTTTGAATGAACTGGTGCTGTCTTTTGGGAAATCCCAGTAAGGAGAATGTTGCAATAGTCAACCATGTTGGAAATTAAAGTGTGGATAGGTTTCTTTAATTTTTGGTTACATTAATGCCCTGAGGCAGCAAAACATCCCCATACCATCATGCTACCACCACCTTGTTTTGCACATGGTATTTTCTATGGAATGATGGGTAAGTTTCACACCTCGTATGACCCATGGCTTCCAAACTTCTACTTTCACCTCACCAGTCTTCAAAATGTTGTTCCAAAAGATCTGATGGTCATCAAGGTGAGTTTTTCTCAAGTGTGAGATAAGCCATTATGTTTCTGTTGACAGTGTTTTTTGCCTTGACTCTTCCATGGTTACCACTTCTAAAGGCCCATTCTCTTTCTAAAGGTGGACATGGACCCTAGTGATATGACACAAAGGATGCTGAAGTTCAATAGTCAATCAAGGATGTGTGTGTGTGTGTGTGTGTGTGTGTGTGTGTGTGTGTGTGTGTGTGAATATCTGCTTTGTATTCAGAGGACCCCGCTACTTCAGAAATCAACAGAAAGCATTGTTTTGCTCATACCATTAGTTAGTTTTCATTAGAGTCTCTCTCCTCCCATATGTGTGTGTGTGCGCGTGTTTAAAAGTTCTTTGTCTCTGTTGTGGGCTATTAGAGTTAGACCTGACAGGTCACTCACCCCTGCAATTTCACACAATGCTGAAAAGTGTGTAACATCACCACCTGGCCCATGCACACACCCACCATGCACACACACACTCACACACACACACACACGCTCTTGTCAGTCATAACATTAAAACAACTTACCTAACATTACTTAACAAGGTTTTATTGTTTGGTGAAACCCCTAACCCCCTTTCACTATTTAATCCTAATCTTGATGAAATCTTGATGAAACTGCAGAAACAAGCTAAAGCCAGGAGTGTGCAAGTTGACTGAATTAGCGTGGGTGAAAGAGAGCAGCTTGAGGTTCCTGGGGAACTATTGCCAAAGTGGATGTGATCTTGCCCTTTTAAAGCTGAATTCTCCATCCCCAGGTTGCAACCCCATGCTGATCGGAGAGGTTTCTCACAAGCTCTGGGCCACTGCTAGAATGCATTTGATTGGTGCTAACCTTTCAGGCTAACTGGCTGAACTTATTCTGCAGGGTAACCTGGGGACTGTCAGACGGTTCTTCAGCCCTCTCATGCACTCTTCTTCTTTTTCCCCTTCCACTCTTAGATCTCTTGCTCTTGCTGACTCTTTTTCCCACTTGCAGCTTCTCATGTCTGTCGCTTTTCCAACTTTTTCTATGCTGCTGTGAGAGATCAAGAGGCTCTTAGAAGAGAACATGAGAACATGAAGACAACATGGAGATCATGGAGGCTGGCTCTTTTGTATTGCAGGTTAGCAAGGCATTTTCAGCTCAGATTTTTTAAAAATTCTGTGTTCAAACAATTGCATTCAATTTTCCTATTCAAACACAGTTAGAAATCCCACTAGTTCCCAGGTCCAAATGAACAAATCCCAAGTCCTCATCCTCAAGCATGTTATGGCATAGTAAAGACAGCTCATACTGACTTTGAGTGTCAAATGTAGTCGGGTTTGGTACAAATCACCTAGTGTGAGGACACCCTTAAACTAAGGTAATAGAACACATTAAAAATAGTAGTGTAAGAAATGATGATCTAATGAATAAGAAAAATGATCAAATTTTATCTCACATTCAAACTCTTAGGTTGTCCAATATTAAAAAACATTACTGCTTTATTTATTGTTTTAAAGGTTTATCAGAAGCACTCAGGCATAGTTACAATTGATAAGCCATGACTGGACAGGGGGAATTTATAAGGAGGAGTAATTTAGTGAAAGGATGTGCTGTAGGTGTTTTGATTTGCAACATTTTCTTTTTATTCCGTAATTTTCTTACACAATAAAGTAGAATTTCACACAGAAAGTAGAAGAAAGTAGTGGAGTAATGAGAGGAATACCAAGCTCTTGGTTTTAAGGGCCTTTCAAGGTCCTTACTTATAACCCGTTGAGATGTTGTAGCAGGAGATTAAACAGGCATTTCATGCTTGAAAGCCCCCTATTGGGGATAAATCTGCAAAGAAAAGTGAGCAGAAATTCCTACTGCAACATGTTAAAGACAGATCACCAGTTATAAGAAACATTTAGTTGCAGATGTAGCTGCTAAAGGCAGAACAAACAATTATAATGCTTTGGGGGCAAATATTTATTTACATGGGTTGCAAATCCTATATAGAACTAGACAAAGCGCACTGTGGTGCATAATATGACAGCAGCATCCATATGCCATTACGAATGAGGCAAAAAAAAAAATTCACTTAAATTGGCTATTCACACAGGCATGTATTGGTTGTTTATATTTCATGGCTGTTAGTGACCATTTTGCTCAGCAAACTAAATAGAACTGTAGGAAATATAAGCAAATGAAGGCAAGTGTAAAGCATAGTGAATTTCAAACTTTTAGCTTTTTTTGGTATGCATCCAAAGAATGTGTTTGTGATGCAGGTATACACTTTGTGAAGTCTGAAACTTTTTGCTGGCAAGTGAAATACACACATTTTGCATTGACATGTGTGAGTAAGAGGAAAGACCAAATCCTGGAAAATAACTAACATATTAACAAAAAAATTAGTATATTTTTCCAAATATACACAAAATGAACAAGAATTTTAACATGTCAGAAGATATACTGATCTCATTGTCTTTCAATCACTATCTCAGCACAGTTGATTCAATCTGCTCAAGGTAAAGCTCATTTAGAACCAAATAGAATGCAAACAATCCAATTACTTAATTAATTAGGCTGATTTAAAGCTTGGCCAGCTCCATGTCCAGTCTCTGGCGTACTGAGCTTGGGATACTCCTTCTGCTATATTTGTTTTGGTTTCAACTATGCTCTTGATTACTTTCACCTCTGTTAAGCCCAGACTGACCTGGAGATCATGTACCTATTGGCTGGTTTGTCTTTGTCTGTCATCTGTATGTGTGTAGGGGTGGAGGGAGCTCAGGATACTTGCTTCTGGACTAAGCGGTCATGGGTTCAAATCCTACCTTCAGCAGACCACCACCGGGTACCTCCTGACATTAATGGACTTGTGTTTACATTTCAAAGAGTTATTGCGATCATGTTTGTTCTGATTAAAATTGCACATGCATCTATGTCTCTGTACAATCTAGGGCAGGGGTTGTCAACTACATTTGACCAAGGGCCAGAGTTTTTCTCGCAGACTCTGTGAGGTCCTGATGCTCTCCTAAAATAAAATACAGTTAATATTGTATCTTAATTATTTGATATATTCATTTTCCTTCCAAATTTCTGTTATGTTTAAGCTTTTGTTAATGTTAAGAGACTTATATTACATGAAACTTAGAAACTGGTCAATACAAACTTATTTTATTTATATTTATTTATATTTCACGGTAAACACATGGATAATCAAAAACAATGAGTAGCGCCGAAGCATCCGTTTGGCTTACTTATATACACACACATGTCAGTCTTAATATATAACAGCTGGAAGTCTTGTCCATGCACACGCTGCAATTAGTGAACCTAGGAATGCCATGAGTGGCAGATTACTGACAGATTGGCTTGTTTCATTTGATTTAGAAAAAAGATTACAGGAGGAGCATACATTTCCCTCCTCACAAGGCTATTCCTGATTCAGTAATATCAGAGAAATGTTAATATAAGGAGAACTCCCAGACGAGTGCAGAATTTTGCCATGTAGCTCCATAGACGTCTATTCATTTTCCATCGGGGGGCCGGATGGAAAGCTCTCATGTGCCGGATGTGGCCTGCTGGCCACCAGTTGACGATCATTGATCTAAAATCAATGCAAAGGTAACCCTGTCACAAAGAGGTAGCATTTGTGCGCTTCCTAGAGCCTAACTTGCTATTCAAATTTAATCATTTTTTAGTGACATGGTTGTCAAGCTACTGCCCAAAAAGTACTGGCTTGAAGGGACACACTGTCCTAGACACACAAACCTCTTTTTCCATGTCAGCCATGTGGGGCTGCAAGTAAGCAAAGTTTCATGTGGATTGTAAGTATATAATTTATGAAAAATCTATGAAAAATGAGAAAAGGGGCTAATACCTTTTCATCGTACTGCAATACAATACGCAATTAAAAAGCCTGTTTAATGTCTGCAATCCCCTAAGTTCCTCATATACAGTGGAGAGTGAGTAGAAACAAAAGATGGTGTTTCTAATAGCTGGTACCCTAGTGGTTGGGCATTCTTCCTGCGATCAGGAAGTCATGGGTTCAATTTCCAAGACTTCTGAGGTGTCCTTGTACTGCCCCCACACACTGCTCCTTACTTTACTTTAATAAATTGCATGCAAATAAACCACACTAATGCTAATACTTTTTTTAAAGACTTTGGTGGACAGAATGTAAAGCTTGTCAAGTGGTTCTGTTTGAAGCCAAATGGATCAACGCAGCTTCAGTATTATAATGAACTAGAATTATGACGGTGCAGTACGGTGCAGTGGGTAGCATTTCCACCATTCAACAAGAAGAGTCTAGGTTTGACTCCAGGCAAAGGATAAGCTGATCAGTTCATGTACGAATAGTTAAAGGCAAATGTGACTTATAGCCTTATGAACACTTTCCTTTGGAAAGTGTAGCCTAGTGAAGCCGATGACCACAAAGTTGCAAGTTTGAACCCCCACTTTCTACCATTGTATCCTTGAGTAAGACCCTTAACCCTCAGTGTATTCAGGGGGATTGTCCCTGTAACTAATGATTGTATGTCGTTCTGGATAAGAGTATAAGTCAAATGCCCCCTTTAAATTGTTGAAAATTTTGGAGTCATTTTTGTTGAAAATGGTAATTACATGTAAGGTAGATATTTGAGAATACATCTACTTTACATGTAATCACCATTTCCAACAAGTTACACCAAAATGGCATAACACCAAGGTAGAACCAGCTAATAAATTGGCAGCTGAGTGTGTATGAGCAGTTCTACACAACTGCCAGAGTACACAGCAGAAAAAACAGGTTTGATTGGAGGAGCTGGTTCTCGCAGCTGCAGGAAAAGGGCAATGTCCACTACCACACCTCCCCCTTTGCTTTACCCAGAACGTGTTTTTTTCAGGAAGAAAATATAATGATTTGCAAATGGAGGACGGCAGCAGCTCATGGCTATTTGCTGTTGCAGTGATGGCTTCTTGAGCTTTAAAAGCTCCATGTCTTAGTAAGATCCATTCCAGGCACATTCCATCTGAAATGAAATGCCCACCACTTCAGACAAATGGATCTCTGCAGAATATAGTCTGAATACAGAATAAATCTAAGAGTTTGGGTGCACAGACAAACACATACACTCACAATGCTTGTGCATGTTATGGAACTTCTATAGTCCTGCAGTAACCCTGATGTGATAAAGAAAGTCTTTCATTTCATTGTATGTTGTCTGTGATTGTGATTTTCATTTAGTGCTCCGGGCAAGAGCGCTTGCCAGCTTTTTGATTGGGAGGGGAGGGTGTATACATAGATTTGGCAGATGATTCTTCAAGCCTGTTGAGTGAAGCATGAAAGATGATGAAGTGAGGGAGAACAAAGCAAAGCCTCTATCTTCATTAGAATCACATAGTTTGTGGTGCGCAGGTGTACTTCCAATCTCTTAATTTACATCCAAATGATCTTCAGCCAGGCTGGCCCTAAAGCCACTGCTAAAACCCATCAAAGCCATGGGGGCACAGGGGGGTAAGGGGTTAGGTTTGAGGGGGTGTTGTTTGTTGGGGACGTCCCAGGCCCTATGGCCTCATCAAAAACTCCCCATTTATAATTGCCATTCTGCCGCTGCAGTAGGGAGGGTGCAAAATGAGTTTCTCAGCCTGGGCTCATAGCCAGAGTTGTGGTGATGGTGTGTGTGAATGTAATTTAAATAATATACTGAATCAATGCTTGAAGACAGACAAATAATATTCATTGTTATGCCCAAAAGTAGTTACTCAACTAAAGCGTCTTTACACTGGAGCTACAACGCTAGTGTGGCTAATGAGTGCTGAAAGCTAATACTCCACCAATTAGCATTGTGCTAATTTCATGTCTAAACCAATATACATGTATGTTATATGTCAAAATAGACTAAAGATGCATAGCTAGTGGGTAACTTGTTGGTGGTTATTTATTGAAGGTATAATTCTTAATTCTTTTTACTTAATAGCACCAATAGATTTTAAACTATGAATAAAAGAGAGTCTAGAGGTTTTATTCTTTAATATTAGAATCCAGTTGCAGGCTCCTATGAAAATAAAAAGTATGTTATTACCTTACAATGACCTAAATGAGATTTGCTTTTGTGGATTTGTGGATTTCTCAGTTTGGAGTATAAACTTTAAATATGGATCAATAGTCAACACAATAAAATTGTGGTTTACTAAACTGGATAAGTTACTGCATGCCAGCTCACTTTCTTTCTGTTCAATCATATCCAGTCTACAGAGGCAAGAAGTACCTTGGTCTTGTTGGCCATCAACCTATAATTCTAGGGCATGAAATGACTAACCTCTGTCACCACTGTTATCCAAGATTATCTATCCTAAGTGGCCACATCTTGTGTATGTTGTTCCATCACTACAAAGGAATTTTCTAGGATATATTTAGGATCCAATTTCTATGCCTTCGTAAGTTATTTTTATGGATGTCTAGTGTCACTAGTGGGGCATTGTGCTCCTATAACGCACTTGAGATAAGAAGAAAAATGAGTCAATTGGATTTTTTTCGCAGCAGTTCCTTTCGCAGCATAGATTCTGGTGGAGAGATGGAAGCGATTATGGAGTTATTAACATCAGTCTTTATATAATGTAGTTTGTAGTCTGTAAGAAGGAAAGAAGGCTTTTGGCTCATTTGAATGCTGATGAAGACTGCTAAAGATAATTGCAATGGTTCAAGAGGATGAGGTCTCTGGTTATTCACACCCTCTGCTGGCTGTTAAAGTTTAAATGTTTGAGGTCTGACCAGGGTGACAGGAGCAACACGCTTGATTATGAGGAGAAAAGTTAAGGAGGTAGTACAGGAAAAATCAGATTTGCATGACTTTCCTCCTTCACCAAATGCTGTCCATCAGCTAAGACATCCTCAGTGTCTGAAGTTTGCTTTTTTAACTGCGCAGGATCTTAGAGGACAAAATGGAGGTTTCGAAATTATCATGTTGAAAATCATATGCTTAAATCTTCATAAAGATTCCTCAGCATTGTATTATGTGATTTCGGACACTGTAAGATTTTTAAGATGCCCCTTAGCAGATGACATAGAACAAGCTGAGAGCATGTAGGGCAGGTGAGTGGGTAGGTGATTTGTGTCTTTTACTATAAGAATGCTACTTTACTAGTAGACAGAAAACTATGGGCGCCAGAACCATTATAGCAAGGGGAGGATATATTCAATTCAATTAAATTTTATTTATATAGCGCTTTTTACAACCAGGTTGTCACAAAGCAGCTTTACATTGTCCAGGTCCGATCCCCTAGTGAGTAAGCCAGAGGCGACAGAGGCAAGGAAAAACTCCCTCAGCTGGAGGAAGAAACCTCGGGAGGAACC
>JBBJLR010157674.1:0-14734 GCA_037577145.1 Brachypetersius gabonensis
TTCCTTGTATGTGTTCACTCACATACTTGGCCAATAAACGCGATTCTGATTCTGATTCTGATTCTGATTCTGATATAGTCTGAAGTCTTTATTTAGTCTAAAAATGCTTATTCTCTGCTTTATTTTTTTGTTTTTTAAGTACTTTTACTCTTCTCTAAACTTTACACTGAATTCCAGTTTGCATGGACGGTTGGTTTTATGCGCTCATGTGTGGCTGCTACAGAGCAACACTTGGAGATTAAATGTCTTGCGTCGGTCTCTGAGCCTTTAAGTGCCTCCGCAGAACTTTTTATGAGTTTGACGTAAAACGCAGGTCAGGATTCCAGTCAGAAAATTTCAGTGGAATCTGTTCAAATCCTTATCTCCAGAAAAGGGCCACTAATGGACCCGTCTGATTTTTAACATAAACAGGACTTCCGAGGCAGAGGACACAGGTCCCATGCTCCCGCCACGCCATCATTTGTCTCTCTCTGTCAGAAGTGTCCTGTTGGCCTGGACACAGAGAGGAACCGGCGCACGTTCCCACGGTCCAGAGCCGGCCCTTTTATAGACCAGAGCCCAGCATGAGAACCGTCTCTCCTGACCCAGATCCAGAGTCAACAGCACCCACTTTTCATTAAAAAGGAATATTTAAGAAAGCTGGTCTGGTCACTTTCCACACAGGTGAACGTGAACGGGTCTATTTCCAGCTTTAATGAGCTTGTTATTGTTTAGATTTATCGTCTGGGGGTTCCAGGTCAGTATTTAGTCGATAATATTATGTATGACATTCTTTAAAAGATCAAAACATACAATAATGGGGATAAAGAACAAACACTATACTATGTATGTATTAGGGCATTAACACAAAAGTTGACTACAGAGGCACGAGTCGATGCCCCCTGAGAGAAGTCAACGCCCCTGAGAGAAGTCAACGCCCCCCTTGAGGGAAGCTGACACCCCCTGAGAGAAGTCGACGCCCCTAAGAGAAGTCGACGCCCCCTGAGAGGACTCAACGCCTCCTTTGAGGGAAGTCGACACCCCCTGAGAGAAGTCGACGCCCCCTGAGAGAAGTTGACACCGCCTGAGAGAAGTCGACACCCCCTGAGAGAAGTAGACGCCCCCTGAGAGAAGTCGACACCCCCTGAGAGAAGTCGATGCGCCCTGAGAGAAGTCGATGCACCTGAGAGAAGTCGACACCCCATGAGAGAAGTCGAGGCACCCTGAGAGAAGTCCACGCCCCCTGAGAGAAGTCCTTGCCCCCTGAGAGAAGTCCACGCCCCCTGAGAGAAGTTGACGCCCCCTGAGAGAAGTCGACGCCCCCTGAGAGAAGTCGACTAGTCGTGTGTGTTTTCCTCTCTCTGGTCTCGTTTGTGTACACAATGCAATCTCTGCCTCTGATTGGCTGACGTGAGGTTGGTGCAAGGGGAATCTAAACACGAGACCACAACAAGACGAGAGACACGCAGCAGAGAAGACAGACACACATCACATGTGGAGATCCTTCACTCTAGAACACAAACAGCACGGAGACCTGCAGAACCTGCAAGTCGGTGTTAAAGTACAGTAACAGAACTGGAACTGTACACTCACCAGCCACTTCATCAGGTCCACCTACCCTGGATCCCCTTAGTAAAAAGTAGTTTATTCAAGGGTACTACTTATTTTATTTGTTTTATACTAAAACCGAGGCAGTATACTTGAAGTTTACTTTTTATTAACTATATTTTACCGGTTACAGGTACAGACTGTGACATCAGAGGTCAGGACCCCCACAGGACCACCAGAGAACAGGTTTTATTTGGTCAGTTTCTGGCCACAGGACACTGTTGGCTGGATATTTATAGTAGGTGGACTATTTTCAGTCCAGGAGTCACACACACACACACACACACACACACACACACACACACACACACACACACACACACACACACACACACACACAGGTGGTCCTGTGGGGGTAAAGAGACACTAATAAATAAGACAAAGACAGACAGACCACAGTCTGTCCCTGTAAGCTACACAGAGCACTAATACTCAGAAATATGATATTATATTAATAATTCATATTATTATGCAATCTAACAAAGAAAAAATAACAGGCAACCTGAGCTTTAAATGTACTTACAGTAGCTACAGGTGTACCCATGTAATAATGTGTGTTCTATTAATGATGATGTTTGATGTATCTGCAGTGTTTATAGTGCTAAACCAGCACCGGTCAACAGCCCAGTCCAGCACTCTCACCTCATCTCATCACCCACTCTAGTCTCATCATTAATCCGTCCCAGAACTGAACACAGACTTCCCTTTTCACCAGTCAGATTTCATTCTGAATTTATTACAGGACATCACATTACATGACATTACTTTACACTGCATGACACTACATTGGTGTACACTATATTACATTGCTTTACACTACATCACATTACAAGACATTACATTACGTTACACTACACTAGTTTACACTATTTTACATTACTTTACACTACATTAGTTTACACTATTTTACATTACTTTACACTACATTGGTGTACACTATATTACATTACTTTACACTACATCACATTACAAGACATTACATTATGTTACACTACACTAGTTTACACTATTTTACATTACTTTACACTATATTAGTTTACACTATTTTGCATTACTTTACACTACATTGATGTACACTATATTACATTACTTTACACTACATCACATTACAAGACATTACATTACTTTACCCTACATTAGTTTACACTATTTTACATTACTTTATACTACATTAGTTTACACTATTTTACATTATTTTACACTACATTAGTTTACACTACATTAGACTACATTTGTTTACACTACATCACATTACAAGACATTACATTACGTTACACTACACTAGTTTACACTATTCTACATTACTTTACACTATTTTACATTACTTTATACTACATTAGTTTACACTATTTTACATTACTTTACACTACATTAGTTTACACTACATTACACTACATTAGTTTACACTACATTACATTACTTTACACTACATTACGTTACATTATTGTAATATACTGTAACATGTACATTACACGATTAATTACAACCAGCCAAACCAGAAAAAACAGCAAAACCAGAAAAAACCAGCAAAACCAGCAAAACCAGCAAAACCAGCAAAAACAGTCAAGTAAGCCAAGAGCCAGGCATGAAGCACTTCTCTCCAATTGGGAACAGGGAGGAACCTAGTTTGGCATCTTTATAGCGTATTCTCATAGATCTGTTTACTCATTAAGGCTGGTATATGTAAATGATCTCTTTTCTGATTGGTTGCCCTGTATTGCAGCTTCTTCAGTGGGCAGCATGGGGCTGAAACACCCCTTAGAACTTCAGTGTGAGTGGGTGGGGCTAAACTGCTACAGGTTGAATAAGGAGATATATGTAAATGTGTGACATCACAAAAATTATTTTGCAAAAATGTGGGTGGTTTTGTAGAGTATTTTCCACCTGTGGACTGTGTGAAAATGGGGGGAAGGGTTAAAGTACATGTTGCAACACTAAGTCTTTAATTCTAGAAAGAAAGCATCACAATCAGAACAGCTAAACCAGGCAAGGAGCGCTTCTTTCTGCATGAAAACAGGGAGGAACATGATCAGGGTGTCTTTAGTGCGTTCCCATAGATGTGTGTATGGTCTGTTTACTGGTCCGGCTGTTTTTAAGATAAACAAACGTCAGCAGGGCCGACCTGACTCTCCAGTGCTCCCCAGAGATGCTCTTTCTGTGTAATATTAATGTGAGTCAGGCCACTGTAACGGTGCACTGGGCTGGAGACCACTGTCCCACCATGCGCTCTCTGGACGGAGCTCCCAGTTTCACAGCACTGAAGTGACTTTTACTGCAGACACTGGATATTCCTCTCTACGAAAAGACGGTAAGTGACTTAGATCAACCTGTAGATGCTGAAACTACCTTTACTCAGTTACACACTGGAGTGCAGCGTGAGGCTCAGCCACCAAGGACTACAAACTACTGGGTGTTTTGGGCAGGTTTTGGAAAAATAATGCATTTATAGTCTATACTGAGGTACAAATGCAGTTCTAGGGATTGGTAGATGACTGTCGACTGTAAATCTGTTCCAGAACCAGGAGCAGATGATTCCAGATGATCAGGCGGTGATCAGTATACTGGTGGTGCTGAATGCTGAGTGGGCGGAGCTCCTTTATCTAGGCTACTTGTATCTTTAGGCACTCTGCAGCCTGTCAGTAAAACATTTGTTCCCATTTCTCTCATTTAAGATCAGACCGTTTAATGGGTATAAAACAGTATTTTTGCACCAACAAGGAGATTCAAAGTGAGGGGTGACTCAAGACTGTTGCACAGTACTGTATATGGAATATACAGGGTTGAGATACAAATATGGATTTCTCTTTTGAATTCATAGAAATAAAGTAAAAATTTTATAAAATGTAAAGATTTGAAGATTTAAAGAACTTATAGGCACAATAGGTAGAGCCCAAACAGTGAACATGCCTTTTGTGTGTGTGTGTGTGTGTGTGTGTGTGTGTGTGTGTGTGTGTGTGTGTGTGTATGGCAAAACATTCATTCAACACCAATGCCTCACCAGACCTGCCAGTCAGGATGGTACACAGTCGCTTGTTTTTACTGCGGGTGCATGACTGTGACTGAAAGACAAAAATACCATGTAAGAAATTAAAATTACATTTTCCCACCCAGTCGATCAGCTGAGAAATTGGTTTCCTTTGTTTTAGCATTGGGATTATGAGGCTAATGTAGCTAACAGCCAAAATGCTTCTAAAATAAATGTACCCAGATTGTACTAACTTTGGGTTGCTAATAACGAAAATGATTGGCTATAATTTGTAAGACTGGATCAGTAAGTCTCGTTACATATACGTGCCGATGTTTCGGAGCGAACACTTTAAGTGTTGTATGGAAGCAGGTGCTATCACTTGGCAGATTAAGTGACTAATAGAAGAGTCACAAGTATTGCATTCATTCAATCCTGCTGTACTGTTGAAATGTACGTGTTTGGTTTGTTTTTAAGGTAAACTGCGTGAGCCTCGTTTATGCGTGAACAGTGCCGACCGGTTTGCTTTTTGAATCAGATGCTAATAATTAGCCAATTGTTGTGAAAAAAGTTAAAGGGTATGTGTTTAAATGAAGAGGAGCCACTATATATGTGTAATATATGTGCACGGTAGCTAATCAGCCTGTTTTATTGTCCTATTTGAAATCAGCAAACCGAAATACGTCAGAATTGGCAGATTTTATTCCTGAAGCAAACAACTTTCAAAAAATTGTAGACCAGTGTAACAGAAGGGCCAGTTATTTACCCCATCAGAGACGATTAGTGTTGTACAAAGTGATCCTGACACTGGTGCATATTGCTAAACTCCAAGTGTTTGAACCAAGTGTGATGCTACCATGATGCTAGATGCTAGTTGGATATGAGCTTTCATTACTTGTTAGCAGCATTAGCCTTGTAGCTCCAGCGTAAAACTCACTTAACAAATGGTGCCACTTTACAATAAATTACTACCCTTATAAAGGACTGACAAATGATTTATAAACAGCTTGATTAGGTTGAAGTTAAATCATTAATAAGCAGTAATGAACATGTTATAACAGTTGTCATAGATGTTAGCTCGCTGTGAGGCAAGATCTGGTGTGTTAATGGTAGTAGCATGTTAACAAAGAACTGAAGCGGATAATTTAACATTCTGCCTGAGAAAGAGACGAGATGAACGTAATAAACAAGATCTGAGATCTTCCAAATAGCGAGCCTGCATCAATGTATGACAACTGTTATAACTGCTTATTAATGATTTATAAACTGTCTACTAGTTAACCACCTGATTATAAACCCTTTATAAGGGTAGTCTTATTGGAAAGTCTTATCAAACAAGCTTCATCTACCAAACTTGCCTCGGCTGATCGTCTAACCAGGAACCGGTTAATAGACTTTTCACCAAATAAGAACTTGAAGGCCTGAAGAAAAATGGGAATAAAGTGGGAATCCTCTTTTCTCTCAAAGTCTCCAGCAGTTTACTGACTTCGGATCATGGAGAAGAAGGAGCTTCCTCCGCCGTATCCCAGCCCTACTTTTGGATCCATTGATCCTGTACAGATAGCTGCACATCCTCCACAGCCAGGTGAAAATCTGCATGAAATTCACATAATTTCTATATGAACAAAGTACATCAACATGTATATGGCCAAAATTACTATGTTGACGTAAATGATGTACAGATTTCTACTAATTATTTATAAATGATTGGTAAAGTTGGAGACACAACTGTTTTAGAATAATTTAATACATTTATCTGCCACCTGTAAAGCTTTTAGAAATTGAAAACATAGAACATACCAAAACTAAGATTGGTTTCAACCTATTTAATGGTAGTGTTTTCAAAAGCAAAGCCCATTTCTAATTAATGGATTTGTGATGGATTTGTGTCTTGCTCCTCAACAGCAGTAATGGAAGTCACTATGCAGGATCCCCCACCATACAATGCAGCAATGGTACCATCTGAAAGGACAGTAATCCAGGACACACCTGCTCCTGTAATGGTCCAGTCCACAGTTCAGCCACCAGTAACCATCATCCAGCAAGCACCTCCACCTACCATAGTCCAGCCTGCATTCCAGCCAACCATGATGGTGGTAAACCCTGTTGGTGAGTGTTCCCAACTTGTCAGTGGTCTGTGGTTGACCAGGTCTAGAAGAAGAGACCAGAACCTACAAACAGGGACAGAATAATGTCGTCCACAAACTGAATCAGTTTTTTGGACTAATAAAATAGTGATCACTGTCTGTGATCACAGATAAAAACATGAGGCGCTATTTAAATGAGTTTTTGTTAAGTGTGTGTGTGTGTCTGTGTGTGTGTGTGTGTGTGTGTGTGTGTGTGTTTGGTTTCAGTGGTTCAGCCTCGCCTGAGAGAAGTTTCCGGACAGCTGAAGTGTCCTTACTGCCAGCATGATGTCGTCACAGTGACCCGATACATCAATGGAGCTCTCGTCTGGGGCATTTTCACAGGCCTTCTACTCTTCTTGTAAGACACAATTTTTTTTTTTTATATCCACGCATTTCACACGTATTGTCCAGGCCAGTAACACTAGGACAGATACATTGACTATGAAAATATACATAAAATCTCGTATTTCATTCTTGTATTTCAGTAAATTCAGTAGAAACTGCAATTTTTTTAATCCAATTTCTGGACTGATCTGGGGACATATGAAATGTCCAGAGGGAACAAAGTGATACTGGAGTTACAAGATAAGGCTTGATTCAAATGTAAACACACACTGTGGGTGGTGGCGGCCTAGTGGGTAGGAAACTTGCCTCTGGACTAAAGAGGTCATGGGTTCAAATGTTGCTGCAATGAAACCAGATTCAATGGCAGGACCAGAAACAGGCAGCAGCCGAGCTGACGGCATCACTGGTTTCTGAAAGAGGCCACTGTTTCTTTACCTTCCATACAAAAAGCAACAATGGAGATACAAACTAACAACTGTGAAGTCTGTGAAGCTCGACTGTCTGTCTGGGCTGAAGATAAATTTCAGTGGGAGATTCTGCGACAAAAAATGTATCTTTAAATGTATCTTTAACTAAGAACGCAGAGAAAACATTCAACACTCAAACAAGACCAGAAATGATAAAAGACCACGGCAACAAAAGCGACTCTTTCAGAGAACCGAACTGCATTACCTCCACCAGTCCAGCGGTGGCGGTAATAAACTGAAAAGTTGTCAACCGCCATAAAAAGAAGAAGAAGAAGAAGAAGAAGCTGCAGCATGTAGCATGACTGCTCCGTGTCTTGTCCTTTTTAGTGTTTTAAACCCCCCCGGCCCCCATTTTCAACAGTTATCTCAGTTTATTTAGTATTAGTAAGCTGTGCTCTGTCTAAACATGTGGGTAGAAAGAGTTATTTACACCTTTCCTTTGTGTATGAGACTTTACACGCTGCAAATGCTAACCCGCTAATGCTAATGGTGTTTTAAGCAATAAAGTTTTCTGATTTTTTATTTACCTTTACATTTTCTTTTTTGCATTAAGGGTAATGCATTAAACTGAGTTTAAATGGAAATTAAAGTGTTCTGGGCACGTTCAGGGTTTACACGATAAAAACAGGCATTTTTAGGCGTTTTTTTAACAAGAACACAACAACGCATTTTTCACTATACGCCGGTGCGCTTTTCTCAATATAAATATTAACAAAGTTATTGATTGTATTAGACGACAAAATTCTTGAATCCATTACAGACACACACACACACACACACACACACACACACACACACACACACACACACCTTTATGATGCCCTTGTCATTTCTCCACAGGATTTGGCCGTGCTGCCTGATTCCATTCTGTGTGAACGCCTGTAAAGACGTGGAGCACAGCTGCCCCAACTGCCGCAGCATCATCTACATCTACAGAAGAGCATAACGCCTCCCGACCTGCGAGTCTTTGTGTGATGCAGGAATTCTGCAGCGACCCTTTATAAACTACTTTTTTAATCATTCATTCCAAAAGATGTGCTTCACCTTTGTTAAAGTGTTTAATGGAAGTGTTGAATGAATTAAGAAAAGCTGTAAAGCTGTAGAAAAGCTGTGAAAACGTTCCAGTGTTCTATAGGAACAACCATTCTGCGAGAAAAAGAACGTAAAGACTACTCAAAAGTAAATTCCAGTACAGTCAAAAGTGCAGTAACATTCCTGCCATATTTGTTTATTTGACCTTATTTTTTCTCCTTTTAGATTTGATTTTTAACTGCGTCTGCTCTCTAATTTTGCACATAGTTTATCTGATGTTTCAGGGCTCTAAGCCCTACTTGCACTCAAACTCTTCTTAACTTACAAAACAGTATAAATGCATTTTTCAGTGTTTTATTTCCTATTCAGAAACTCCTTTAAAGAAAAAACGAACAAACATGTTACTTATGTTGTTATGTACTTATGTACTATTATTAGCATTAATAACCTTGTTACTATTACTATTAGTAGTGTAATTTAACACCAGTGGAATACACAGCAGAATGGAAGGAGACATGTGAAAAGAGTGAAAAGACGTCAAAGCATATTTAGCATTTCTGGTGTTACTAAAAAAAGTAGAACTTTGAACACACCCCATGCCACATACAACCGAGTGCAGAAGCGTGACTCACTTCATGTGAGAGTTCAAGCACTCCTTTGTTCACCTGTAGGACCTGCTTAAAATCCAGCTCTGTGTCGAAGCTCAGGTATCCATTCATGAAAAATTTGATGAGATGTGGAAAGTTCATGAACTGGATTGCATTTCTGCTAGAAGTGTAATTGAGTGGTGGCTATGGTAACTGTGGTTGTTTGCAAAAGTGTTGCTAGATAGTTGCTACAGTAACTGTAATAGCTACTATGGGGTTGCTAGGTAGTTGCTATAAACTAGCTGCTAGTGTGTTTCTAGGTGGTTATTAGGATTTTGTAGGTGAAAGTTTAACATTGATCATAAAGACAGGGGTACCAATACAAAGAAGTATTGATACTTCTGACCAAAGTGCAGAGTAGCCAAACATTTGCCAAATTTTAACCTACAAATTCTTCTGACACCGCCGCTCACTGATGCACTTTCTTTCTCTCATGTTTCTCATCCTCTTTCTCCACATTCATTTCCATTGACCAATTAAATGAGCAATTTCTGGACATTATGTATGTGCATGCTTTGTTGTGCTTTTTTTTTTGACAAACGCCCTCTTGTGGATTTAAGAGGCACTGAGCATGGAAGATGGTTGGAAGTCTGGGCCTGAACACCTCCCTCTGCAACTAGATCCAGGACTTGACTGGGAGACATCAGTCAGTCAGGATCAGGAGTAACATCTCCAGCACCACCACAGTGACCACACTGTGTGCTCAGCCCACTGTTGTTCACACTGCTGACCCATAGCTGTGCAGCAAAGCACAGCTTGAACCGCATCATCAAGCTAGCCGATGACACCACAGAGGTGGATTTAATCAGAGGGAACAGCAGAGAGGAAGTGCGACAGTAACAGACTGTTGCAGAACCAACAACCTGTTGCTGTGTGTGGTCAAAACTAAAGAGATGGTTGCTGAATTCAGGAGAGCACAATGTAATCACATGAAGTAGCAGCTGATAGTGGTTAGGGCATTTGCCCTGCAATCAGAAAGGTAATTCTGAGGTACCCTGAGTAAGGTACCGTCCCCACACTTTGCTCCCCAGGCGCCGTGTTTGTAGCTGCCCCCTGCTTCACTTGGTGAATGGGTTAAATGGGGCAGCTGGTGACCTAGTGGTTAAGGCATTCCGCCCGATCAGAAAGTCCGGGTTCGATTCCCAAGACCGCTAGGCACCTCTGAGGTACCCTGAGTAAGGTACCGTCCCCACACACTGCTCCCCGGGCCGTGTTTCTGGCTGCCCCCTGCTTCACTTGGTGAATGGGTTAAATGCAGAGGAAGAATTTCGTGCTGTTCACACCGTGTTCAGTGGTGTGTTCACATATGACAGAATGGTCTCTTTCACTAAATGCAGAGGAAGAAGTTCACACTGTGTGGTGTGGTGTGTTCACATATGACAGAAGTCACCTTCACTTCAAATTCGTATAATTTGTTGGTATAAACCATGGTAAGGCAACGATATCAATAACATAGAAGACAGAAAGAAGGAGAGAGGGCCATATAACAAATATTCACAAAGAACAGTGAATCTTAACCAAGCAATACAATGTTCATACTGAAGTAAGAGAATCTAAATGGAGATATTATAGGGTGCTATATAAATCATTCTATCACTTACATAATGCACTCCCACTGTAAAGAAGCCTGGTTTTACACAACCCATGTGCATTGATACATTTGTGGGTCTCTGGTCAAAATTCCTGGACAAACCCACTTTTAGTCGTTCCTTTGTGGTTTTTTTTGCAAGTCATATTTAGTCACATGTTTGTTTTTTATGTACCTTCCCACAGTTCAGATTGCAGATAAAACACAGGCACAAAATAGAAGTAGATACTGGTGGGGAAAACTCAACTTAAGTCTTTCCTAAATTATACAATCAGCTCTTTCACTCAAACATTTCTGCCACCTTGACTCAGCAAAACACCTCTAGCGAAGAGCGTGAGAAGGTGGCGATGCTGGTATTGATGGCTCAGGTTCACAACGTGCTGCAAGTTCATCTTCTCTTCATCTCCTGATTTATCAAGTGGGCAGCATTAAAACTACCAGGCACTAGAGATGTTTATGAATGTTTGTTGATGAAATGCGTTCGGAGACAGATTTAGAAGCCCATCAGGTTTTATCTGCATGCAGGACAAACAGTGTGTGTTGAAAGCATCGGAAGTGTCCCTCCGTCTATCTCTCACTCTATCTTTCTTCTCTAGCCCCATATCTCTGTTCAAGCGACAGTGTTCTGTGTGTAAATTGACATTTTACAGCACTGGAAAAAATAAGAGAGCACTCTCATCTTATTTAATGAGGAAAAGTATAAAACACTGCTGTAATCGACTCTCTCCTCTCACACTGAGACCAGTTGGATGGTGAAACACTACTAGAAGCTCCTCAAAGCTCATTACTGCCATTAAGTTTAAGAGAGAACCAGAGATTAGTTTTCTCTGAATTATTCAGGTTCTGTAAACACAGCAGTATTTCTCTTATTCTGAGGTTTCCTCGTTTACTTTAAAATGATGCTTTAAAGAACAATAATTTAATTGGAGGGTGGACAGAGCTTTTGTCATGAACCCTGACTTGAACAAGATATAAAATAGACACAAAGCATCGTTTTGATTCAAATAACAAAACCTATCAAACACGTCCAACCTGGGAGTTTTTGTGTGATGCAGGAATTCTGCTGCAACCCTTTGAAAACTAGTTTAAAACCCTTTGGAAACATTGCAAAACTAAGATGTGCTTCACATTTGTTAAAGTGGTTGAACGAAAAATTATGTTAGTACATTTTTAAAGCTGTAGAACTACTTTCAGGAGACTAACAAGTTCCACAAGGTTCCAGTGCTCTTTAGCAATGTGCATGTTTTGATCAAAAGAATAAAAAAAATAGAGTCAAGTACAGGCTGAAGTGCAATCACCACCCCCCCCCCCCACCCACCCACCCATTACCTTTGTTAATTTGATTTAACCCCCCATCCTTTAGGGGCTTTGAATATCTCTGTAGACTTTTAACCTCTGCAGATTTTAATTTGAATTGTGCTCTCTAATGGGCTCTAAACTTTCACATAAAGTGAACTCCAATTCTAAAAGAAATAACCAAAATGTGTACATTGTTTACATTAAAACAGCTTATGCCTCTACATTATTATTACTATTATCATTATTATTCTTACTCTTATTATTATTACTCAACCCCAGTGAAATAACAGAATGGAAAGAGTCATGTGAAACGAGTGAAGAGGAAAGACATCAGAGCATTTTTAACATATTTTTGGTGTAACTGAAAACAGTAACACACACCCACTGCCACAGTCTGAGAATTTTACACCACCATTCAGTCACGCGCTTCTTTGTTTATCAATGGGACCAACTTTAAGTCCTGCTCTGTGGAGAGTCTCAAGTTATGCTCTAAAATGCTCTAATGAAAGTTCTGAAAAACTTCTTAAGCGTGAATTAATTTGGGTTAAAAAATCGACTTTAGTTTACAGAATTAAAATGCTGCTCTTCAATGCACGAGTTGTTGCAAGACCAGAATTTTGTCTCTGATGCTAAAGTGGAGCCTCTCAGTACCACAACAATCCCTTGTGAACAAAAGAACATCAGCATGATCTGATCTGATGAGTCACAAGTTCAGCTAGGCCTGATTTTAGAACAGCCGCTATAACAAAATAACAGTCCCGTTATCTCCCCTTCAGATAGATTTGATCAAAAGTGCGGTAATTTTATCCCAAGAGTGAAACGTTTCTGTTTTGATTGTTAGTCATTTTACTCACAAATCAAACCTGATATTTTTAAGGGTCTTGCTCAGGAACCCAGTGGTGGTTTTGGTAGGATTCGAACCCAATACCTCTTGGTCCAGAGGCAGGTATCCTACCCACTAGACCACCAGCCTTTTCACCTACGGTCTCACGCACAGCTCAAGAATAGACAAAACCTTCTTCAAAACTGACAATAGTAAAAATTCTCTGGCCTCATAACCTTTGGAATTATAACAAGAATACGGAAATGTTTTATAACATCTCCTGCAGAGACTGAGGAGAGCACACCTTCCATCTCCAACCTTCACCACGTCCCACAGAGGAACCATAGAGAGCATTCTCTGTAGCTGCATCACGGTTTGGCACGGGTGTTGTTCTGTTTTGGAAAGAGAGACCCTACAGAGGATTGTAAAGAAAGCTGAGAAGATAATAAGGAATCATGGACCTTTACACCAGAATTGTGGACAACTCCACACACAGTCCACACACACCTTCTTCTCTCTCCTCCCATCTGGCAGCTTCTCTATCAATAGGCCTTTACTGCCAGAGCGGCGCACACACACACACACACACACACACACACACACACACACACTCCTGACGCTGCTAGAATACAGTGCGTGTATGATTTTATTCATTCAAACATCAACTGCACTAAAAACTAAGCCACAGTCACAAAGAACAATGGATCTTAAGCAACTAATAATACACTGTTAACAGTTCATGTTGAACTGGGAGAATCTGAATGAAGATGTTATAAGCTGCTGTCTTAGGATCTGAATGTTTATTTTAAATCATTTTGCCACTTATAACTGACCCTCCCTGTTCAAGTAGAGAAATGAACTGGTCAGTGTGTGGATCACGGGTCAACATTCCCAGACAAGCATGCTTTTAGTCGCAGCTTCATGTTTTTTACGTAGATTCATTGCACAAAAGTATTTTAGTCACCTGTTTTCCGCTGTACACTCGAGCAGATCAGGTCTCAGATAAAAACAGAAGACAGTGATTACCGTCACTGTGACTCAGCAAAACACCTCCTGATGACTCATGGTTCACAACAGGTGCTACAAGTTCATTTTCTCTTGATTCATCAAGTCTGCAGCCTTAAAACTGTCACTAGTGATGTCGTTATATGTCAAGCTGTGATGAAATAAATGTAATGTTCCTAAAAATTAAGATCTCAAATGTTTATTCTTCAATACATGCATTTATAATGTTGAAGCACACTTCATCAAAAGTATACTTTATTGTCCCATCAACCACCCCCACATGTAAAGGCCTCCACCAGGGCGGCGCCCTGCTATCTCCACTCAGTTTCAATTTAAAACCCACCCATTCATCCTCATATGCAAAAATTTGAAATCCCAGAGGATCATTAAGTTTTGTTGATATTCTACATCCTTTCAAGAACACAGAAACTGAATATTTTCGTTTGCAGTTTCCACTTACTTTCTGAGTTTAACATCACAAAAGAGCCAAATATTATTTCCATATTCGTCTTTTAATAAGGATAATTAATACGGATAAATATTATTAGTCTCTCTCTCTTTCCCTCCACTCTCACTCTTCTGGTAACTCTGATAGGAGAAACATCACAATCACTACGGACACCTGAACTCAGCTATAGAAATGCGTGTGTGCGTGTGTGTGTGAGCGCGCGTGTGTGTGTGCGCGCGCGTGTGTGTGTGTGTGTGTGTGCGTGCGCTTGTGTGTATGTGTGTACGTGTGTGTGCGCGTGTGTGTGTATATGTGTGTGTGAGTGTATGTGTGTATGTGTGTGTGTGTGTGTGTGTGTGTGTGTGTGTGTGTGTGTGTGTGTATGTGTGTGTGTGTGTG
>JBBJLR010157690.1:0-14733 GCA_037577145.1 Brachypetersius gabonensis
TTTTAACTGAAAGTAACAGGTTGAGTTTTAACTGAAAGTGACAGTTTGAGTTTTAGCTGAAAGTAACAGGTTGAGTTTTAACT
Source organism: Brachypetersius gabonensis (assembly GCA_037577145.1). NCBI lineage: Eukaryota > Metazoa > Chordata > Actinopteri > Characiformes > Alestidae > Brachypetersius > Brachypetersius gabonensis. The sequence continues at coordinate 84 of JBBJLR010157690.1, forward strand.
GAAAGTGACAGTTTGAGTTTTAGCTGAAAGTAACAGTTTGAGTTTTAGCTGAAAGTAACAGTTTGAGTTTTAGCTGAAAGTAACAGGGTTGAGATTCCTCTATAAGGAACAGGGTGTGTTTGCTAACAGGGTTGTGTTTGCTAACAGGGTGTGTTTGCTAACAGGGTGTGTTTGCTAATTCCATGTTTCCATGTTCCATGTAACATGGAATTAGCAAACACACCAGATGTGGTTAAGAATCAGGCATGCTAATTTAAAGAATCTGCACCCCAATGCCTCATCCGTCACAGGTTAAGAAAATGTAGCCATTTCTCAACACTTACTCAACCCTGTTGCAATTAATGCTGTCACCCCTATAAAATACCTGGAATATTCATTACTCAGAATTCCTGAAGATCATGAGAAGGAAGTTCCCTGCTTTTCTTTCTTTTAATTACAACAATATTATGATTATGACTGATGAAGTCACTTTTAAAGCATAACCCTGTTCCCCAGATTACTTAAATTAGTCTGGATGATCATGTGTTACTTTCAGTTAAAACTCAGCCCTGTTAATCTCAGTTATACCCCAACCCAGTTCCTTCAACTAAAACTCAACCCTGTTACATTCAGTTAAACCTCAGTCCTGTCATTGTCAGTTAAAACTCAACCCTGTTACATTCAGTTAAACCTCAACCCTGTCAAATCACTTAAGCCGTCCTCTACAGACAGGTGTGCACCTGTAGGGTTTTAGCTTTAGGCAAAGTTTCAGGTGGACATCCGAACCTAAGCAGCACCTCTTTCTCTCTCTCTCTCTCTCTCTCTCTCTCTCTCTCTCTCTCTCTCTCTCTCTCTCTCTCTCTCTCTCCTTTGACTGGGCTCATCCACAGCCCAATGCTGGGGGTTTTAAGCCTCTATGGAGCGGCCATGCTCTTCTTTTGCTTCTCACAATGACTTTAATCTAATTTACCCAAAACGTGGTCAATCAGCTGAGACATTTTTAATTGTTGCTTTAGTTTTTCACTGGAACCATGAAGCTAATGTAACTGACATAAATGTGTAGCCACCTGGCCAACTGCACATCTAAACCATCACACACTTGTTAAAGGTAAATTGAAACAAACTTGCTTGCTTTGACTTTCTGTTATTTATCGAAAAAACAAAAGTGCATCATAATGTAGCTAAAATAGTACTAGCAGCCAATCTATAGGTAAGATAAACCTGTATTAGTCCCACAAGTGGTAAATTTGCATTTCCGTGGACAGAAAGAGCAGCAAAACAATGGAATAGAATAAAGTAAATTACTAAGCCAACAGAACAATATCAAATTTACACTATATAATCTAGAATATAAACATAGAATAAAATAAAAATATGTGCATGTGTATTGTAAAAATCTTGGAACCTCTATATCTGATATTACTGAAGAACTCAATGAGGCCAAAGTGTTGTTTTCGTGATGATAATGGGTGTTTATTATTTATTTTCTTGTTAGCAATGGCACAAACTGTAACTTTTAGACTTTGTCTTCAGGCCACAAGCACAAAACGTGGTTTAAAAAAAACCTTTAATGGAAAAAAAAACATCTAAATGATGTTACTAATACCAATAACCACCAGCATCCAATAGGCATTTTTTTGTGGAAGTTCTAAGCTTATGTTTGTGCACATTTAATTAGCTTAATTTAATTTGAACAGGTTTTATCCTACTGTATATCTGACAGTTACAGTGAATCCTTCAGTAAAGCTCTGTTATTTCATTTCTTACAACTGACGGAACCTGGTGAGCATATGGTATGTATTTGCATTCTGTTTCCAGTTTCTAGAGTGCCATTTGTCCTCATAACACTGGTCCCATCAACTGTAATGTGACTTTCTGATTCCTGACTATACTTGTAGAACATCTAAAGCACAACCTTTAAACATAATAATGAAAAAGGTATGATTATTATTACCGTTCTTGCATAGTTTAAACATAAAATGCATGTTGATCATTTAGTTCCCAAAAAATCAAGACCACAGTTTGCTACATTAGCTTGAGAGCTCTAGTGCAAAATGAAAGAAGTAAATTTGTCTGGACTAAGAAATTTGTCTCTCCCTGAAAAAAGGGAGAATTGTACTGTGTAAAATTACATTTTGACCAAAGCTGTTCCTGCAACAGTAGAACGACAGGGTCTCTGTATTGTTTTCTCACACAATAATCAGTGCAATAGCCTGTTGCTTCTTGTAGTGTATTTTCTTACCGGCTTAAACTGCCATTATGTGTAGCACTATTTTTGCTATGATTACCAGTCTAACATGTGCAATGTTCTGATCGGGTGTTAAAACAGTATCATTATGTGCAGCATCGTAAGTGTAGTTGTCTTACCATGTATCATGTGACATATTTCTAAATGAGAACCACTTAATCATGTGCAATATCTTACGTGCAATAGTTTTCATAAGCAATATTACTACTTAAATCAATTTTTATTACTTAATATTACTGCTGATCTCTAATAAATGCAATAACGTACTCCAAACTGTGTCTGTACGTTTCACTCAGCTGTGTTAGCTATCTATAGTATTCATATCCAGCATTTCTGTAGATAGCATAGTCAATTTTCATATTGAGTTTTTGCTACAGATTTTTATTTAGATTTTATTTAGACTATGTTCTATATTGGTCTTGTCTCTGTGTCTCTGTGTCTTTGCAGTCATTACACAAGCAGTTTCTTCTGGGATCAATAACTCTAACCCTACGTTTTCAGATTCTGATTTACCAGTGAAGGTGATACTGGGTTTGGTGGTGCAGGTTTAGATGGAGGCTGTATAATGTTTTACTAGACTTGTGTGTAGTGCTTGCCCAGAGCTCTTGGGTTTCTGAAAACGGCAAGCAAGGCAAAGAAGGGGGGAACGAATGAGGGCTAGAGAGAGAGAGAGAGGGATTACAGAGCGGTAATAAAGATGAATCCAGCTCCTTTTGGGCGGTGGTGGGTGGAAGCAGTGCAGTGAGGGGCAGCAGGACATCTTCCGCCCCGTTCATTGTTGCCCTGCTGGCATGGCCTGAGAAGCTTATAGCCTCAGAAGAGCCTGGGCAGGGGGAATTTAACCCCCTGTGACTCCACTCAAGAGCCCTATTGTCCCATAGACCTCCCGCCCCATCCCAAAGCTGTGCCCCCTCACTGAAACACCCACCAAATTTCTGCCCACAAAACTGTGACGGATACCCGAGTCTGCAGCCAGCTGAGTCTGTACATTCACTGTGGATCATATTTCACACCATTTGTATTTAATTGTAGTTTTTTGTTTATATGTTCTATTGTATTTTCTATTTATGTAAACACTCAAATTCTTTATACCTGCAAGTGTACTGCAAGCCAAAAAGTGGAAATATTTCGTCTATTTTCCCCAGAAACGCAAGACACAATATATCCTCTAGGGGGCAGCACATTAACATAACAAAACTCAAACCCTTCTGAAAATTTTCCCTTGAAATTGTGAGAGTTCACCAAAATAGCACAGACTAATGAAGGCACCACACTTGTCTGGCCTCTTCTAGTAAATCATTCGTTTTATTATTTTATCTTTTAAACCCTATTTTGATGATATTTTGCTATAATATACACATGTAAGCACATAACTGCATTTCATTATTGCTGGAACAAAACCTTGCATCTTTATGTTTGATGGGCTTTTTTCCCCACTTTTTTTTAAACCAACATTGAAAATACAAGATGACATATGCAATGTGTAAGAAATTCACAATTAATTGATTGACCAATAAAATGGTTTAAAACGACTTAAAATTGAAAATGTTTTCATGAACTGAAAATTTTTTTCCTTAGCTGTAAAGTTACTTTTTTGGGGGTTTTCCTACAACATCAACCACATTAGTTTACAACAGGTAAAAAAAAATTGATTTTGGCAACAGCTTTGAATTTGAATTCTTAAAGTGTAATGAAAACAGACAGTTTTTTCCTTTCACACAAAATAAAAGTTAAACTCATGATCAAATGTTTTACAAACAAAAATGCGGGACTGATACAAAATGTTTAGCAGCTACACTTCCCACCGAATTTCTCTTCTTAACTGCTGTGTGTTAGGATGTTAAAATTGTACTCGTCTTCCCAGACATGTAAGGTAAAGCTCTAGTAAACCCGCCCCCCCAAACCCAAGCATTTGTTAGCATAGGCTTGGGAAAAAGGCCTCACAAAAGAGGCTTAAAGAAGCCTTCCGGTCTATTTTACTGGAGGGGTTAGTGACAAATAAGGGTCATTGTCATGGGACGTTAAACCTGGTTTATTTTAATGGCAACTTCAGAGAGCTCATACGGCAAGGTCAGCCAGGGCTCAAAGTCAATATGATCACTGGCCCTTTGTCATGTGACCTACAACTGCTGGACTGTGGTGGTGTTTGCACTTAAAACTGGACCTTGGCCTTCACGTTTGAAGATAAAGGTTATTAAAAAGTTTGTATAATATGAATGCACATACCATCACACACATTGCGCTGAGGAATTGACACACTATCTCTCTCTCTCTAATCTCTATTTCAGATTTTCTCCTATAGAGTCCATCTTGTTATTATTCATATTAAATATCACTACACACCAAAGGTATGTGGGTAGGCTACTGTGTAAAAAATGAACACTAGGGGACAATAAAGAGCTGCAGTGTTCATTTTGGTCAGTCACATAGAATCATTCTCAAAGACTCGAACAAGCAGAAATATCTGCTTGAGGACACTTTGCTTTCTCTTTGATTATTACTTTTTAAGCAATTAAGCAGAATCCCCAAGTTGCAAATACAAACCTGGTTTTAAAAAAGTACCCTTAATGGATGCTGGTGAAAAAAAACCATCTAAATGATGTTTCTAATACGAATAACCACCAACATCATTTAGGCATTTTTATAGTATGGTAGTTTAAGCTTATGTTGGTGCACATGAACATTTTTTGGACATTTAAAGCTTGTAAAAGACATTCCATGTTTTAATTTAAAGCTGGTAACAGGTTTTATCACATATCTGACAGTTTTACTGTGAGTCCTTCAGTAAAAGGCCTTGGCTTTTCATTTCTTACAACTGACCGAAACCTGGTTAGAATATGTCACCAGTGTCACATCTGCTGGGCTGTGCCCAGTCAGGCAAGAGGCGCAGGTGCAGACTGGCTTTCTCATTTTCTATCCTTTATTTATTTTAAACAAACCAAAACACAGAACAGAATAAGGAGCCTGAACAAACAGAAACCTAACCTAACCATGTTGGAGAACCCACAACATAAATTGACACAAAGCAGGCTATTTATACTAAAACCATATTCGCGTCACATGTGACTCGTTGGTCTCATCCCTGGCAGCTGAGAACCCTCTATGATTCCACCTGCCAGAGATGAACCCATCTGCCGTACCCCCAGTCAACATAAAAGCCCGTATACAAAACATAAACAGCAATGGCCTTTAGTGGCCACTGACTGGGAATGTTACAACCAGTCTCCAAATTAGTCATGTCTAACTACACCAGCCTGCGCCCAGGGAGGGTCCCTGTTTTGCGCCTGTGGACCCCGGGAAAGGCTCTGGGTACCCGCAACCCTAGTAAAGAATAAGCAGTTACAGAAAATGAATGAATGAATGACTATACCAGCTAGCTTTCCCAGTCATGACATGCTACTGGGGGGATGAAGGTTAGCATGTGCTCCTTCCAGACACGTAAACTGCCATCCTATCTTCTGTTGGTAGAATGTCATTAACAGCTCGGCGTACTTGAAGGAGAACAGTAATTGCCAGTTTCTCAAGTAATTTCTGTAACAGATGCCCCCGATGCGTAGCATCATGCTCAGATGAGGAGGGAGAGGGAGGACCAGTACTACCCACCCAGAGAGAGTGAGGGTAATTGTGCCCTTTTAGACCACTGGCCATAGATGACTGTGGCATCGCTGGGGATCAGTTTTGATCATTATCATATTATACATCATAATGAGTTAATTCAGCTGTTTTAGGGTGTACCCATTGCTAACACAGCTTGAATAAACCCTAGAAACAAACAGGTCACCAGAATGGGATGTTCTGGAGAAGCCACACGTGAGCATAAGTTAAAGTCAGAGGTTGACTAGAAGGGTATAAAGCCCCTCAACTCTAAAACTCGGAGAGAGTGAGAGGAGGACAGCTCTGGCCTCAGGGCACATGTGCCAGTCAGCTTATAAAGAAATGATGAGTTGAAAATAATTTGTGATTATTCAACCTCACTAGTGCTCTTGAGGCTGAAGACAATCAAACATTTAAAGCAATGTTCAAACATGAGGAGAAAGGTTGTCTTAGGAGGTGTTCATCTAAGTGCTAAGTGTCTTTTTTTTCCAAGATAAAGATTTGTCAGTTACTCTTTTTAAACAGTTGTAAATCTCATAGTGCGTTTCTCTTAGCCCAGTGGTGGGTTAAACACCCAAAGAGCTTGAGAGCTGATAGAGTGCTGACATCATGACAAGGGGATCAAATGTGTGGCCTCAGGCATCATTTCTAAGCCTGTTCTATTGTCACTAAATGTTTTTTGTTTTGTTTTGCAATTTTTCCAAAGAAAATGTACAAGATTTAAACAGTGTCCAATATACTTTTAACCAGCAGTTCATGTTCTAAATAAAAATACATGAAGTAAGGAATCACTGGAGCAAGAACTGGAGGTAAAATGTTACTTAGAATGTTGAGCAAAAATAATTGAGTTAAACCGGCACCAAAAAGAAGCAGAGAGCAGAGTGTAGAACAGATTAAGAACCCAGAATATCATGGCTGAGACTCACTAAATGCTCTTCCTTTAGAAATGTAGGGTGTAAATCCATTATTAAACTTGATTCAGTGTGAATGAATTGAAAAAAATTAACAGGTGCACTGTCCGATTTCACTATGATTCAATTTTATTCAATCTCAATGTTTTTAACAATATACACAAATATAATGAACTCATTGCCATCACAGTCCTCATTTGAGCTTAAGCCTTTTTTAAGCAAAATGCTACAGGAAAGCATTGAATGAATAATAATAATAAAAAAACAATGTAACAATAGTAATATTAAAGTGAGGATGAAGAAATACAATAAAAGAAACCTGGGGATGAATGAAAATATATATATATAGTATTTATTATTACATAAAATTAATAAAACAATTGAAACAACAAAAACAGCACCACAACGAGGAAAAATAATGGATTATTAAAAGTTCCAAAACTCTTGGAGGGATGATACACCACATTTGACGTCCTCAGCACACTTCTTTTAAAAAAGAGCCAAATTTTGATTCAGTGGTAAAAGCTGTTCTTTATTCAATAGAGAAAATCATTGATATATTTAAACCAAATTTCTTTTTAATTGTTGTGATGTAATGAAAAGCAGTGCATTTACATATATCTGCCTATTCACCAGTTTACGCTGAAGTTATAAGGAGTGTTTCAGCACTGACTGTTATTTTTTTTGACTGCGAAACACAGCAGCCAATCAGAGAAGATGTCATTTACAGGTATAGTTTTACATATAAAATATAAATGAAAGGTACAGTGAAATTAAATGAAGAATATTTTTGCGATACTAAATCATAAACATTTTATAGATGGACATAGCAAATCATGCAAAACAACAATAAATGAGGTCCTTCATGATGTAAAAGTTATACTCCAAAATAAAAACCGCTAAAAGTATTAGGAACCATGTAGGAAACTTTTTTTTTGAGTGACCATAACCCCGTTGACCCATTCCTCTCTCTTCATCCTGGCATGTGAATGCATTGGGCTCCGGAGCTCTACAGGTAGACTCTAGCTGGGGTGCGACCCGCTCTGCGCTTTCCTAAATAGACTGCATTGTTTTCCTCCAGAGAGCGTGCAGTTTTCAAGACCCCTATGACTAAACAAATTGGAGCCTGACCTCTTGCTCTGGCGTACTTACCCGTGACAGGTGTATAAATTACTACACACGCACCCTGTCCCACCCCGCCCATTACGCGCCGAACTCTCTGGGCCTCTTTGTGAAGTGTTTCTACACATGAAGGGCTGTGGCCCTTGACCCCAGCCTCTCATATTCAGCCCACCCTCCCTCCACCCTTTGCCCAACAGGCTGTGGCCCCCGCCTGGGTAAATGTCTGATTTATTCGTCCAGCGCAGACTGGGAGACTGGCTCCATGACCCTCCGCATTGTGCAGCACTGGAGGGTCCGGAGAGAGCGAGAGGGGGACAGCCCTGGCCTCAGGGCGCACATGCCAGTCAACTTATAAAGAAAGGAGTGGCACCGTGTTTCACACATCCTCATAGGAGCCCTGTCCTGAGCACAGGAATAGGAAAAAGACTGTTTGTATTTTAATTAAAGCTCTCAAATAGACTTCCTTATGTATTTTGTATGTCTATCCACATATAAATGCAGCTGTAAATGGACACCCATGCATTTAGAACGTCTGACCATTCAAAGCACATTCAAAGGGAGATGCAGTATAGATGTTATAGCAGTGTAAATGCATCTGTCTCTCCAAGCCACATTCGCGAGCCAGACTCCCAAGACAACACCCACCGACTGCTCTGTGGACATCGCTGCTTTCTAATTCCCCTGATGGAAGTTTGTTCTCGGAGTTTCTTGGAATAGCTTGTTAGTTTAAATACAGCTCCTGTGTGGTTCATCTTCACCTCGTTTCATCGTTATTCACTGCCTGGCTTCAATACATTGTGTTTTAATGCATGTGGAATGTAAACACCTTGTAAACACTGTCTGCAGTGAATGGTGGTTTCTTTGAAATATTACCAGTACAACCAGGCACTACAAAGGCATACAAGCTGATTTGCATATCATTCGCTGCATAGTAATCACATTTCAATCTGACTGGCCAGAGAGGCCGAATTTAAATGTATGCGGTTAAAATCTTTTCGGGTCACTGTCCAGATACTGTAAAAGGGGTCTTTGGCACTGTAATCTATAAAAAAAGGTTGTATTGCTTAGTTAAAAAAACAGTACTAGCAAACCTACTTTGAAGAGTGAAGTTCGGCAGCACCTTTTTCCAACAGTTTTTCCACACAGAGTAAGAAACCACATAAAACTACCTACAATTATTTAACTGATTGCATTCTTACTGAGGTGCATCAGCTAATTACAGAGTTACAGAGGCAAAAGCTTCCGGTCGTTGCTAGTGGGAAGATTTAATGAGTGAAATTTGTCTCCCACTGACTTTACATTAAACAAGTGCCTCTAACAACAATCAGTTTACATATTAACCAAATAATTGACTGAAAGCAGTTTACTCATTAAACAAATACATGTAGACACAACAAAATATATGTAAACAATCCTTAGAACATCCTTAATTTCACTGTGCCATTAGCATGAATAATATTTAATCAAATTTTGTGTATTTGCAAATTCTATAATAAAAGGTCAGCCCTATTATCTTTAACACCCTTAGCAACCTAAAACATTGTTTAAGAGATGGGTTAGTGCATTTTTTGTACGTTTTCTTAGATTCAGTGGTTTCTAAGAGTTGGTTTGGAAGGCTAGGGCGAAGAAGCTCGTTCTCAGCCTCTCAGGCTTTGCCATGATGAAGTGGAGACACTTGCTGGAGGGCAGCCACTGAAACAGTTTGTGGTTGAGTTGGTGAGTCCTTAATGATCTGGTTCTGTAGGCAGGGCAGTTATGCATTCTGCACACTGAAGAAGTCTGTAGAGAACTAGAGAACTAGAGATGTGCAGTTGTCAAACCAAACAGTGATGCTTTCAAGAGAACAGACCTTAGACCTTAAATTTTGTCAGCCATGATACAAGCACTTTACCTTCTTCACCAGAGGGTAATGTGTGTAGATTATGTCAAATCCTTAGAGACCCCCAGGTATCTGTAGCTGCTTACGTTCTCCACCTTGGTCACACAGATGCTGAGTGGTGTGTAATGGATGCTCTGCCTCTCCGCTGAAATGTTGTTTAGTCACTTTTAGGAACAAACTGCTCATCAATGTTAAAACTGGAGCTTTAAGTAGCAGCTAAAAATGTATCTATTCTTCTCTGCCATCTTTCAAAAATCTGCACTTCCAATAAAATCATTTTTTATTGATTTTCTTTTATTCTTTTATTACTTCTATTCTTTTTTCCACTTTATCTTGTTGTTGCTGATCAGGCCTTCCACCGCAAAGAATGAAGTGAGATGTCATGCAAAAGATGCATAGCGAAGAGAGCAGAGGACTGCAACCTTGTTGAAATATTAAACGTTTGGGTGCTGGAGGTGCATTTCTATTGTTTCTCTGCACCACTTCTGTGAACACGTTGAGCTCATCTGTCTCAGTAAACGTCTCTCAGCACGTCTTAAATTGAGGCCTCTGATTAAGCAGACCAGCGTCGGACCTCCCTCTATACCAGGACTTCCTGCGTCAGCCTTTGTTTATATTTCAGAATGAGAAAGACGACGATGTGGTCAGCCTTAACAAAAGCCAAGAGAAGTGGCTGGTCTTGAACACGGCGTAACCGTAATCCTATGTGTTTCCACTCCTTAATGATGTGTTTTAAAAATGTGATGTGTTATAAAAACGGTGAGGTTTGCCTTATTAAAGTCGGCAGTCACGATGGGCGCTGTGTCTGGTGTTCGGCGGGGTGTTTGTTGGTGTTACGTAATCTGGTCAGAGCAATGTTCCCGTCTGCCTGTGGTGGAATAGAAATGGAAACTGTGACTCCCAAGGAAGGTAGAAAAGGGCAACAGAGGGCTGTTAGGTGTTTGAGACTGGACGAACAGGAGCATTCACTCACACACTTACACCTACGGCCAATTTAATATCCCCAATTCACCTGGCATGCAGTCTTTGGACTGTGGAGAAACTGGAGACCCTGGGGGAAACCCACACCACCATGAGGAGAACATGCAAACTCCACATACACAAGACCAGGACCTGGATTCAAACCCCCAACCCTGGAGGAGTGAGGCAATAGTGCACGGTGGGGCCGAATCCTATAGTAAATTCAGTTCATAATTACAGTAGCATTAAATATGTAAGAGAAATATTCATAAGGAGGGGAAATTACTTCTGAAATAGATTAATCTTCTGCTTATATGAAGGGATGGCTTGGTTCACAATTATTTGTCATTTTGTTGTAATCTGATGCACTAACTAGCAAAGCTAATGTTATGGCTGTTTGGTGACTTTACATAAACAGCTTCATCTTGACAACTAGCGCCAAAGTAGGTGGAGCCAAAAGACTGTTGGTGCTTCTCTTTAAACATTCACAATTACGGCATTTAGCAGGCCCTTTTATCCAAAGCGACTTCCATTCCCTAACTACAGGGGACAGCCTCCCTGGTCTTGCTCAGGAACCCAGTAGTGGTGCTGAAGGTAGGATTCGAACCCAAATTAACTCTTGGTCCAAAGGCAAGTATCCTACCCACTATGCCACCAACCCCCATGAAACACAGGATGTTGCAGTTTTTTTCCCTTTGACCTGGGCACTTGATGTTGACCAGCTTGTTATGAACGGAATGGGCATTTTGCAAGCAGGGAAAGGGGCAGGACTGGATGGTGGGCTCCCTTTAGTTTCAAACCCCAGAGTCTTTCCCTCTACCCTTTTTTCCTTGTTTTTCAGCGCAGGATTGTTTCCATTACACAGGTCAACAGGTCAAAATCATCAGAGATATGTTTCTGTGGGTTCTGTAGAGTTTTTCATGCTGATTTCAAATCTGTGTTTAGTTTTTCCCGCACGTACATTGTTTGTGATGAAGCTAGTTCTATGCTGCATGATAGTTGGTATAATGATCATATAATAATCATGTGCTGAGCGTTTTTGAAGAAACAGTGGTAGCTGACTGACACTGATCATTATATCTATGCCACAGTGTGCACTTGTCTGACCACAGTGTGCCTACGGTTTAATAAAAACCATCTATTGCAAATCTACTATTACTCATAATTCAAAAAGTTGATGTGACTGAAAAAGACTGAAAGCAGATCTGAAATCAGCATGACAACCCGGTTTAGAAAAGGTGCTATCACAGGAAAAAAACGTGAGGTTTTAGTCACATGAGTTGTCATAGATTATTAATGCAGATGGCAGTGAGGCGAACGATTTTTAAAAAAAATGAGGTAAGAAACGAACAAAAAGTCTAGGTTAAACAGAGGAGTCGCTGTGGTGTCTGCGCTCTTTATCTTCCCTAGGTTTTGTTTCATCTACACAGTTTTGTTGGAGGGTGTTTAGTGTGATACTAGCTAAGAACTGTATTTTAATGCTTTCAGGAAACCCAGTCCTGGTCGGACTAGTCCTGGACTACATTCCAGTTTCAGTGAAAATGTCAGTTTAGAATGCTATGTAGTCCAGGACTGTGCTCACCAACTGTTTGGAATTGAGTAAAATGAAAACCACAGTTAAATGGTCCCACAGTCAGAACGTAGTGTTGCCATATTTAAGGTAGAACAGTAAGTAAAGTTCCACTAAAGACTGTTTCAGAAGTTCAGTTCCATCCTGAATGCAGTTACTTTAGTAAGTGAGCGACTCCTGCTTTGTCCTATTTCTTCTGTTTATTTTCGTTTTCCTCAGTGCGTAGCCCTGCTAGGGTCTTGGTTTTTTGGTTACACAGGGAGTCTTGATGGGTCTGGTGGACCCCTTGCATTTTGGGGCTATTAATTCAACATATTCAAACCTTTTTTGTTAAAACTCTCCGCAGATGTTTACTTCATCCCGTTTGCAAACAATTTAAACAAAACATGGTTAATTTGTTCCCTTTACTTTTGTTAAATCATATAAATTTGTTTTTTTGTTATTTATTTATTTATTTATTTTTCTCTCTCTCTCTCTCTTTCTTCCTTTCCTCCTCCACACTGTACTTTCTGTACCCCTGTCTGATTGGGCTTAATTTAAATCAAATAATTAAAATAAATAAATAAAAAAATTCAAGATTACAAGAGGGGCATACACTTTCAAGCCCCGCTTGGCAATACAAAGGTGTCTGGCACACCAAGGCACCCAGCTTCATAATCTGTTTGCTAAGAGGCCAGACACAACAGGTTTAGGAAAAAAAAAAATCACATTAATAAATCGAAATGCTCATTTTTGTTAATTAAAATATTTTAATTAAAATATTTATGTTCCTCACAGAAAACGAGCCAATGCCAATGGTTTGAAAAAATAATAATTTGTATCATTTTTCTTAAGCTAAAACTGAAAACGGCTCCCACAGACCCGAAGACCTTATAAAGGGTTAACGCTATACCTGATGTAACAATCTAGACTTGCTTTTTCACAATATCTGAGCCAGTCAGTGCATTCATATTAGAATCAGTTTCATTTATCAGACTTAATCAGTGTTCATCTGCAACAGGACTGGTGTGATATCAGTGATATCGATTTCCAAAATCGATTCCAGGCAAAGTGCTCCGTTTTGTTGGGGTGTTCGGATTAGCTTCTAAAATGCGTCTCTCCTTTAAAGCTGTCACAGGGTTTTAGGGCCCTCTATATTACTTTCACACTCACTGGTTTATGTGGAGTTTATGAATTGCTTCATGTGGTGAGGGCAGCCATGTGTGGGTTTATAGGAAGCAGTGCAGCCTCAACCTTCAGCAGGACTCACTGAAATATAAGCATCAGTGTGTCTGAGGCTGTCTCATTCTCAGTGTGGGGTTAGAGCTCTCTGATCCAGAATGGAAACACACTCCACTACAAGGGTTTGCTTCTTCATTTATGAATGGCAGTAACGAGTCCTAAACAGTTGATTTGGATGTACAGTAGCACTAAAAATCATTTATAGAACTTTTAACTTATGTTAAGGTCCTTTAAAAGCTTTTTCATATACCTCATGTCAACAGCTACACTGTAAAGAAAGCCAGTATGGTTGTTTGCAGTCATGACATTAATGACATTGAATGAAAATGTACTGTGTTTTGTAAAAATAACAATATCCTTTTTTATAGAGACATATTTTTCTCATTTTGTCCAGTTCTCTGTACCCTTAAAGTGACCACATATTCTGGATTGTTAAGCTTGTTTACACTCGTAAAAGGATAATAATTCAGCCAGCCACTCTCATTACACAGCATCAAAGCTTACATCTACATAATTACTGCCAAAAGTAAGCTGGTAAAACAGTGTTGGTGTAAGTTTCTTTACTCATGTGGAAAAGATGTTGATTTTTAATCGAGCTAATTCGGTGCCGTACTGGTTTCAGTCTGGACTCACATCAGGTGATAATTCTCGCTTTTTCTCAGAACTTCATTCTCAATGTTATGCAGCTTCTTCTTTTTAGATTCTTCTGCAGTTCTGTTCAACATAAATAACATTACAGTTGGAATGCCTTCCAACTAATTTTTTGATTGCACTGACCGATTTCCTCAAACCATCTTGGTGTTAAGCTCATTTTGAAAGACAGGGAGGGTGTTCAGTGTGATTCTAGCTAAGAACTCTGTTTTGATGCTTTCAGGAAGCTTTCAGTTTCAGTAAAAATGTCCGTTCAGAATGTTATGTAGTCCAGGACTGTGCTTAATCCACGTCCGGGACACAAACTGTCTGAAAGCAAGTCAAACGAAAACCACAAAGAATGCAACAATCTAGACTTGCCTTTTTACAATATCTGAGCCAGTCAGTGCATTCATATTAGAATCAGTTTTATTTACAAGATTTAATCAGTTTTTACCTGCAATAGAGCTGGTTGGATATCAGCTGATTTCAAACTTTTGAACAACTAGAACCTGGAGGACTTCTTATTTAAAAAA
>JBBJLR010157707.1:0-14732 GCA_037577145.1 Brachypetersius gabonensis
CCGTTTTCCCCTGATCATGTCTCTCCGCTCTGGTTCCCTATCCTACCACGCCACGGTCCCCACGCACACCGTGACAGTTCTCTGTAACATTATCAGTCAACATGACCATTAAACAAAACAAAGGCTAATACCTTGAATTCCTGGTAAATTTAAGTGTACAACAGAAAATGGGAACAGCGTACTCCGGACTGGATGACTCTCTGCAGTGCTAGCGTTGCCATGGTAGCGAGTGGATGACGTTTCAAATGCCGTGCAGAACGCCAGTACTGTTACTGTACTTTAACACCAACTTGCAGAGTCTGCAGGTCACCATGCTGTTTGTGTGTCTAGAGTGAAGTACAGTAACTCAGTTTAACATGGATCAGCATTCGTAGATTCAGCCTAACGCCAGGTTTTTTTTAACCTAACTGTAATACACAAATGTTGTCAACCGCCATGAACAGAAGAACATGCTGCTGCATGTAGCATAACTGCTCTGTGCCTTGTCCTCCTAATTTAGTCTTTTAAACTTTTCCACCCAAATTTAGCAGAACATTTAGTCTAAACATGTAGCAGAAAGTGTTATTTCAACGTTCCTTTTGTGTACGAGTCTTTGCATGCTGCTAATGCTTACCACTAAGGTAAGTTTTGAAGCAATAAAGTTTTCTGATTCTGATTATTTAACTTTACATTTTCTTTAAGGGTATTAAACTGAGTTTAAAATGAAATGGGTGTATATTTGGGGATAAATTTAAGGTTTTACACTATAGAAATAGGCATTTTATGGCATTTTTACTAAAACACAAAAGTTTTTTTACAATTCGCGGGTACTTCTTGGAACCCCTGTGAAAACATAACTCCCACACATGTGATGTGTGTCTGTCACCTCAACATCTCTCATATTGTTATGGTCTTGTGTTTAGATTCCCTTTGCGCCAATGTTACCCTAACCCTTTCATGGAGGGACTGTAATAATAATTGATCAAGGCCAGACACACGTGTCGGCGTAAGCCAGTCCAAAACAGAGACTGCTTTGTGTACACACACATAGAGGAAAAAAAACACGACTGGTCTCTCAGGGGGTGTCGACTTGTGCCTCTGAAGTAGACAAGTCGACTAGTTGACTTTTCTGTTAATGCCCTAGTGTAAATAAAATCAAATTAGGCCCGTTAAACAGGGTTTAGTGCAGTGAGGAGAGAGAAATGTTGAATAAAAATCACTGGCCTGTTGCAACATATCAAAAGTCTAATATTGTGATGCATATTGTTCAAAATTCCTTAAAACTGTATTGTGCCTATATCTCCCTACGCTACCCATCCATATATGACAGCCTCCCTCCTATATCATGACAAGCTCTTCTCAGCAAAACGAACTGGATGAACCTAAAATGAAAAACCACAGGTGAATCTGACCTGAAAGTGGAAGATGCCAGCGTAGTCCTTCTCAAAGCTCTGTTCAGGATGAATCACTTTTGCCAGGATTTCTTGGTTCAGTGTTAGACAAGCTGCGGCTGCCATTAGCCAACAGTCACCTGGGTAAAATACATTTGATTACCTTTTATCCCCATCACCAGTAACCAAGAGTTCCTTAGCTTAGCGTCCTCCTTTTCATTCCACCTCACATTTTGGCTGTGTATGGCACAGCTAACCTTCATCTTTGAAATAATTGGAAAATTATGCACAGTCGCCTTCTTGCACCACTTCCACAAAATCATCGCAGACTGCCATTTTTTCCAATATGTGAATGTAATACTGTAATGTGTCCATGGAGGAACCATAAACACGGGAAAACCAGGCAAATGTTTGCCCCCCACCCCCCAAAAAATATGAAAAGGCATCCCTACGGACCACTGATATCAGCACATTTACAGCTACAAACTTGCTTAAACCTTCTACAAAGGCATGATATAGTGTAACACTGCAGATCGAGTTCCAAGGTTTTCGACCAGTGAAACTGGAAATATGTGTTTTGTCCATCATTAATGAGAGGAGGCTAGGTATTATAGCTACATGTCAGCTTGGTTTTTCTTTGGGAATTTCTATGCCTGGGACCCCCACATGTCTGTACAAATATGTTTCCAAGGAAGAAATATGTATTAACCCTTGATAACACTTGGTTTTCATTTTAATGCACAGTTATTGTTCATTTGCTAAATTTGATATAATGGGAAAAATGTGACCTGTGAAAAAAACTACAACACGTTTTCACTAAACACATATGTTGAGCAAACTTATAAACACAACTGTAAATCATTCTATGTGTCTCTATTTACCCAGCTCTCCTTGGCAAATGTCAGAGATTGTGGCCCCACTGATGATGAACTTGGGTTGTGAGCACAGACCCTGCACAAACACAGTAAGCAGAGTAAGCAACTTCAGCACGGACTGACCTTCCTCTATTAACTTTTGAAAGACAGCTTCCGATAGGTAAGACCAATGAGCTGTTAATTTTTAGACATTCAAAATATGATCTGGCATACCTCCAGTGCTTTTGTATGTGAGGAGCACATTAGTTTTCAAACCACACATCAAATTCAGCTGCACTTACACTGGGTCTTTTCCATTCCACGCCTTTTGTTTTCACCGAGTTCGGTCCAAGCTGATTATAACCCAGAGATTCGGGGGCGGCTGGGAAATCGGGGTCACAGAACAGCTGACCAGAGCTCAGACACTTGCTCCTCAGTGCTTCAAAGTCTTGGTCCTTGTACTTGATGGGTTTTCTGCTGCTGCCCAAGCCTGCAGCCTGGTCTCGCTTCTTGGCTAAATTGGAGGCCGCCCCAGACATGGTTGTAGATCTTCTTGTGTGGTTACAGCAAACACGCAGAGTGCAGGTTCCGTCTTTCAGAAGTGATTAAGTACCTTTCGCTCTCTCCACCCTCTCTAGGCGGAGTTTATGTGATGGATGTTGCCAACCCTCAAAAATAAAAGGCTGTTTTTTGTTGTAATAAAGCCCTACAGACACACAGCTAAATGTGTAGTTAAATCTGATTGGTTAAGTTTAGCAGAAATTGGAAATACATTAAACAGATCAAGCTTTAACATGAGTATAGATACTTTGATATCTGGCAAGTGGCACTTCTCACCTTTCTGCTGTTTTTAGAGATTCCATGTCTAAATAAGAAAAAGCATTGGTTTATTGGAAGAGCCATTGCTATTCAAACAATTACCATTCAGACATTTAGAAACTAACAAAAACACACATAAACCATACTATATTTGCAGAATTGAATAAATTCTTCTTTAGATGTACATTTAAATAAAAGATTTAATATTCTTAGATTAACGATAAGCAGGGCCGGAATGGCAATCTGTGCGTTCTGGAAACGTCCAGAATGACTGTCCAGTCCACTGCCGTCGGCCTGCCTTTCTCCTTAACTGAGAAATCAGCTACAACCAGCAGATGGCGCAAAAACAACCTGGTGTAACAAACCATAGGTGAAAGCCAACAAAGAGTAAATCATTCTGTTGTGGAGGTACAGTATATTGTTGTATTTGTATTTAAAGGCTTAGGTTAATAAGCACAGCCCCAATCCTCACCACTGGGTTTGTGATGTTACTTGGTGTGAGTATTTAATGTAGTATACTATAAGGAGATATCAATAGAACCCTGCTAGTGACTGTTTGTACTTGTCCAGCTTGTGGGCCTTTATGGGAGAAAGTCCAGAGTCGTTTTTTTAATTCCAGTCCACCCCTGATGATAAGGAAGGTAAAGAAAAGCCATCAGTCAGCTGTAAGGCTTGCAGGAAAATACCTAAAAGTAAGACAAGTTTGAATTAACATAGCTAATAAACACTGGAGGTCAATAGTTACCCAAACTGTTTCCATAAATAAATGTCCAAACCGCATTCAAATGATCTAGCCAAGCTTTTTGACCATTTAATGAAGTCTATGGAAGTAAATTATTGACAAAAATATTTGAATAAAAAAAAAACAGGATTTTTTGCAGTTGAATGAAAACATGCTTGGTTTATTTCTGACTGAATTTCTGTTTTTGTTCAACTGCAAAAAATCAATGTTCTTTTAAATTAAAATAATTTTGTCACTAATTTACTTGCATAGAAGTTTGTGATCTCAACTATATACAGGTATACAGGTAAGCTCAGCTTCCACATGTGACATATATTGTATGAGACACTATGAGACAAAACAAAACAGTATTGCTTATCTTTATTCTTCTTTCCTTTAAATCACTTTCCACTTGCTTGATCCGTGTGTTTTTTGACGCAGCTCACAGGATTTTCCACGCCGTAGGCTGCTGTTTTGTCTGTAAGGCAGTCGATTAGGATTCATTCTGCAAACATGACTGAACCACTGTAACGTCTGTCTCTGAATTTCACTGCCAATTTTCTCACCTTATTCCAATTGATTCATTTCTCATTTCGCAGAGTGAAACTCCCAGAATTTGTCTTAGACAGTGCATTTGAAAGACTTCTAATTTATTTTGATCTGATTTGAACAATGTCCAATTTCAACTGCCATAGAGCAGTTATGGCATGACTAGCGTTTGAAAAATACACATCTTATTCATGATGGACATGTTTGTTTTCTTCCATAGGCACCACCTGAGCGAGGCAAAGTCTGCAGGTGTCTGACCGATTTGGCTGTGGATATCAGCTGTGGATGCTACATTTTTGTCTTCAGTTACTGATCCCAAATATTTAAACTGGCAGACTTGTTCAATTTGGACTCCATTTAGATAAACAGTAGACTGTGATTCATCAGATGTCATGACCTTGGCTGTATTAAATTTTAAACCATATGTCTGTGCTATTCAGGCTATACTGTTGAGAATATATACTGTTGTTGTCATCCGTAAACATATCAGTTATAAATTGGTTTTCGCCAAATTTAATGCCTTGTCCATCTTTAGAAGCTTTCATCATAATGATGCCAATCACAATACTGAAAAGCAAAAATCCGCGACATCATTTTGAATATGAATATGGATACTACAGTCATTGCATGTGTTTCTGAGAAACTTTCTTTGGCAGGTGTTCAGTTTCTAAGGCTTTCCATAGAGTAGGCCAGTGAACACTATCGATGGCAGATTTGAAATCTATAAAAACAATGACAGTTCGATTCCCCGCATCCAAAATTTCTTCCATTAGCAACCTAACAGTAAAGATTTGATCGCAGCAACCTCTATTGGGACGAAATCCTACCTGCTCCACTCGGCTTGTTTGCTCTTTGTGTTTCTGCAGTCGAATTTGTATGACCTTCATCAATACTTTACTGAGTATTGATAGAAGGCTAATACCTTTAAAGCTTTCACAGTTGTGACTGTCGCCTTTTTTTTTAATATGGGTACAATAATCGCCGTCTTCCATTTTATTGGTAAATGTTCACAGTGCCAGATTGGTTTGATCAATGAGTACAATATTTGATGTATTTCCTCCTGCTTTGGTTGTTTTCAGGCACTTCGATTGGTAATGAATTTTCCAGAATTCTTGGAAAAATGTACAAAACTGCCATCGGCTATCCTGATATTGTTTATTGATCTGTTTTTTTCCACTTAAATGCCTAAGGGTACTATAAGTGTCCAATATTCATGTTTTGAGGCTGAAGATTGACAGTAAAAAAAATGTTACAGTATAAAACTGCATGAGACGAGTGAGACAAAGGTGTGAGACATTTAATGAAGGAAATTAGTCTATTTTATGACTGCTTTGTGAATACCAGTCCTGGAGTTTTCTATTTATTTCCAACACATTGTGTCCTAAACCAATGGTTCTCAGACCCTCTTGGAAGTTACAGTACCAAATTTAAAATGTCACAATTCCGCCAAACAAATTATTATTGTCTGCAGTTGGCTTTGTTTCAAAGTTAAGACTCAAGAGTTAAGTTTCATGTGCCAGAGAAGTATAATATGTAAAATTATTTGCAAATAGCAACAGGATACCGGATTTTATATTATGCTTGTATCAAACCTCTTTTAATTCAGCAATTCTTATCGTCCCTGTCAGAAGAATTTTTCTTCTGACACTGAAAACCCACAGCCACTAGTCTCGTCAACTTATGTTCAAAATATGAGCTCAAAAGAAGAAAAAGAATTGTTATATGCGGCTTTTAGTACAATTTCGTGCAAGCAGAGATGCCATTTTGTTTGGAGAAATCCTTATTTTTACAACAGAATTATAAATCAATAACAGCCTCAACACCGCTTCTCTCCCAAAAAAAAAATAAATTTTTTCGACCGAATTCAGCGGAATGCAGCGGTTTGTGTTGCTCGACTGTTTTTTTTTAGGCGAGAGGGCTCATTCAAAATGTAATAACTGTCACGATTGGAGGCAGAATAAGTGGTGAACGGAGCCCACAATGTTGCGTGGTGGAAGAGCTCGGACGTGACAAACACGAGAGAGCAGGTAAGCCACACTATTACTCTCAGAACACTCCGCGCTCTGAACACACACACAGACAGTATATAAAGATGACTCCGGAGAGTCAGAGTACTCACGGTACCGAGAGAGACGAGTAGAGTAGAGTTGGGAACACGTAGGCATGAAGCTCTGTGACTTCAATGACTGTGTGAGGATTAACCACTTACTTCCTGTTTATATACTGTGCGTGAGTCAATTCCGGTGCCGTGTGACGTCACGTGACCTGGTGTGTGTGACAGTAACCCCGTCTTAGGACCGGCACCTGACGGTCCAGGCTGGGAGGATACCCGACGACGGTAGTCCTGGATGAGGGAGTCGTCGAAGATGTGCCTGCCGGGAACCCCAGACCGTTCCTCCGGGCCGTAGCCTTCCCGTAGGCTTGCGACGCCGAGACCGTAGACTCGCGACACCGTGCCACAACCACGGATCCGCTGGACAGTGTATGCAGGACCACCATCAATGATCCGAGGAGGCGGGGGCGTGGGATCCTGGGGAGACAGAGGAGAGAAAATGACAGGTTTGAGTTGGGATATGTGGAACACAGGATGGATGCGGAGAGAGGCAGGCAGCTGGAGCCGGTAGGTGACAGGATTGATCCGATGGGTGATCTTGAAAGGTCCAGAGAAACGGGGGGACAGTTTCTTGGACTCCGTGAGCAGGTTGACGTGTCGGTTGGATAGGTAGACCATGTCACCTACGTGGAGCAATCGTCCCGGAGGGTGCCGCCGACGATACTGGGCAACGTACCTTTGGTTGGAACGAAGAATGGCGGTCCGGGCTTGTTTCCACAGTCGGCGGCACCGGCGGACCAAATGTTGGGCGGACGGTACATCAACCCCCGGCTCCTGGTGGTCAAACATCGTGGGCTGGAAACCGTTACAGACCTCGAAAGGACTAAGGCCGGTGGCGGAAGGCGGAGATGGCTTCGGAGTCAAGAGTGAAGGGTCCAGTGGTAGGTTTAGTGAGAGCAGTAAGAGGTGCCGCAACCGAACTTAAGCCCTGGATAAACCGCCGGTAGAAGTTGGCGAACCCCAGAAAGCATTGTAACTGTTTAAGCGAAGTGGGTAGGGGCCACGACCGCACAGCTTCAAGCTTCTGGGGATCCATGGCTACCCCCTGGGAGGAGATGACGAAACCGAGGAAGGTAGTGGAGTGCTGGTGAAAAGCACACTTTTCCAACTTCCAGCTGATGGGCCAGCAACCTCTTTAACACTGCTCTGACATGCTGGGTGTGCTCCTCTAAATTTTTTAAATATATTAATATATCGTACAGGTAGGCAAAAACCCACCTACCCAGCATGTCACGGAGGACATCAGAGATGAGCTGTTGGAAGGCGGAAGGACTATTGCACAAACCAAGCATGACTAACGTCTCGTATTGGCTGGTGGGGGTTATGAAGGCCGTCTTCCACTCGTCTCCCTCTCTGATGCGGACGAGGTTGTAGGCACTGCGTAAGTCGAGCTTGGTAAAGACTTTTGCACCAGAGAGAGAGAGTCCAGGGTGGTGTTGATGAGCGGGAGTCGATGACTGTTCTTAATGGTGATGTTAAGTCCTCGATAGTCGACCCATGGACAGAGACCCCCGTCTTTTTTCTTGACAAAGAAGAACCCCGCAGCCGCTGGCAATGTGGAGGGACGGATGGTTCCGTTGTGGAGTCCCTCTGCAATGTAATCGTCCATCGCCTGTTGTTCATCCTTAGAAAAGGAGTAGAGGCGGCCCCGGAGTGGTACCGAACCCTGCAGGAGGTTGATGGCAAGATCACAAGATCGACGAGGAGGGAGCTTCACAGCCTCTTTTTTACTGAACATTCCTGCTAGGTCACGGTACAGGACGGGAATGGCCTCCAAGTCGACATCGAGGGCCTTGGACTCCCCTGAGCACATCCCAGCCGGGTCCGGAGTGCAGAACGAACAGCAGGTCGGACCCCATTGTATGATCCGGTGAAGTGACCAAGTGATGAGGGGATCGTGTTGCATTAACCAGGGAAGCCCAAGGAGGAGAGGAGGTGATGTGAGACGAGTGATAAGGAAGGAGATGGATTCCACGTGGGTGCCGATAGACATCAGCAGTGGAGGAGTGCGTTGAGTTATAAGGCTGTTGGCTAGGAGTCGACCATCCACGCCTGTTATTTTCACTGGCTGGGATAACACTTCAAACCTGAGACCCAACTGGGAGGCGTAAGCACGATCAATGAAGGTCCCCGCCGTCCCTGAATCAACAAGAGCGGAGGTTCTGATCTGTTTGTGTCCTAGTTGGAGACTCACCTGAACGACAAGCCGGTCAGCAGTTAACAGTATGGATGAGGTGGTTAGTGGGCCAAGTGGAGTCCTCCCACTACTCACTTGGCCTGCCTGTTTCCCGGCCGGAGAGGGCAGATGGCGCGATGGTGGTCAGAAGCGCCAAAGTAGGCGCACAGGTGTTCTCTGTAGCGCCTCTTTTTCTCCGATGTCGTCAGGGAAGTGCGCCCTAGTTGCATGGGTTCCTTGGCTCTGGACGAGTGGGCCTCTGAGGCGAGAGGTGGGGCTCGGTGAGTCGTGGCAGCCGGTCCGTAGAGCATTGGCCAGACGGAGATCCACCCGGAAGCACATCTGCAACATCCCCTTGAAGGTGACAGGGAGTTCCCGCGCTGCCAGTTCTTGTTTGAGCCGACCGTTGAGACCCTCGTAGAATGCCGTGCGTATCGTGGCGTCGCTCCAGGTTGTTTGCACGGCGAGGGTCCGGAAGTCGACCGTATACTGACTCACCGAGTGGTCTCCCTGGAGAAGATGGTATAGACGGGAGTCAACCACCACCTCGCTCTCAGGAAGTTGAAACGGACAATGACGCGGCTCATTCATATAAGGAATTCACCAAACAACTCAAAGCCGCGTCATTGTCTGACTGGATGATGGCGGTAGCCCACTCCGCTGCCTGCCCGGCAAGGAGGGAGTGTGCGAGGGCGACTCTGCAACGATCCGTTGGATATCTCTCAGCCTGGAATTCGAAAAGCAAGTCGAGAGAGGTTAGAAACACCTCGCACTTCCCATCCTTGCCGTTCCACTTTTCAGGGAGGGAGATCTTGGGAAGAGGAGGCGGAGCCACGGGAGGTAGAGAAGCGGCTGCAGGTTGGGCCGAGGCAGCACTCGCAGACAACTGATCCAGAGTCTGTCTGTCGCCTGACTGTAACTTCCGTGCGTAGGCTGTTGGTTTCAGCACGAAGAGTTACTAGCTCATGCTTCAGCTGCCCTATCTCAGCGATGAGTAACCAACTCTCACAGCTTAGACTTCTCCTCTGAGGTCCAGGACACAGTCATTCTGTCACGATTGGAGGCAGAATAAGTGGTGAACGGAGCCCACAATGTTGCGTGGTGGAAGAGCTCGGACGTGACAAACACGAGCGAGCAGGTAAGCCACGCTATTACTCTCAGAACGCTCCGTGAGGAGTTAGAGACCACACCAAGTTGGCTCGCGCTCTGAACACACACACAGGCAGTATATAAAGATGACTCCGGAGAGTCAGAGTACTCACGGTACCGAGAGAAACGAGTAGAGTAGAGTTGGGGACACGTAGGCATGAAGCTCTATGACTTCAATGACTGTGTGAGGAGTAACCACTTACTTCCTGTTTATATACTGTGCGTGAGTCAATTCCGGTGCCGTGTGACGTCATGTGACCTGGAGTGTGTGACAATAACTCACCGAATGGCGTTTTAATAATACACCAATCGCAAAATGGGTTTTTGGGACCAATTGCGGACCAATGGTCTGTCTTCGTTTTATACTCGCGGCCCAATCAAAAGCCTTTGCGGTCCATCGGTGGCCCAGTGGTTGAGAAACCTGAACCCTTGGGCACAGTTTAAGCAGGTTGAGGTTTGTTAAGTTTGAGTGACTTAAACAAGTGTCAGTCCAGTTTTTTGTAGCTCACAGCAATAAAAAGGTGATAGTTATGAAGATTTTTTTTTTATTATTTTTCTTGGTGAAACATTGCTGGGCACTGGTGAAATCCTTGTAAAAATCCCTTTTTATATGACAGTGATGAACAACTTCACCAAGAAGACTAGGAGGGTAGAATTAATTTATACGGTGAAAAAGGGATTTTCTTGGGATTTAGAAATATTGTTAATTAGGTAGTGTTGAAATAAACATTACTATTACATGTTTGTAAGTTATGTACAATACAATACTTTTTATATTTTGTAGTGATTTAACACTATGAGGAGATTGAGGGAAGACCAGGAGAGAGAAGATACAGAAGGGTGGTTTGTTTCACCAATAGTTTGCTCGCTGTAGGTGATGGTGTCATGGAACATATTCTCTAGTAACACCTAGAGCATGTGATCCATGACACCTTGGTAGATCAGACCCGAAATACGTTCAGCACCATAATGACAAGCTAAACGGTGCTTAGCTGGTTTGATGATTCCCTGAATGTTTTCACAAAGCTATTTATAATGACTCTCAACGCCACCTTTGCCAAGGCCCTTGCCGCCCTTCACTCTGCTGGTCAAGATCGCTACCTGTTTCCCGGATCGAATCTGTGAAAGGGTTGTGTGCCCTGAGCTCAGCTAAACATTCTAGATATTAAAACAGCGAAAGGAGGCAGAGCCTGGTGCGACTTGCACTACACACTAGTAAGAAAGAAGAGAGATTCTCACACAAAAGGAATACTGGAATGGAATAAATTACATGTATATGACCATTTCACATTTTGTTTCAAGTCAGTATGTATTCGAAGGAAAAGTAAGAAAAAATAAAGTTTAAAAAAATCTAAAATATTTTAATTACAGTTACAATTACTTTTTTTAAAATCAGCTGCTTCACAGAAACATGTTTTAACAATTGCACTATCCACTACAGCCCTGTGTTACAACCCAATATGCTGCCAGGTTACAACTTAAATAAACAAACAAATGCAGCATTACAAGAAAAATATAAACAGAATTAAAAGAAAAGAAAAATTATAATAAAAGCAATTAAAAAAAAGCAAATACCTAAGCAAAGGCAACAGAAATACTTAAATTTAAAAAACAAAAAAGAAATTATCATTAACAATAAATGAACTTAACTCAAAAGACTCAATAGAAACTAAAGAGTTGACTCCAAAGAATTCAAGCCTTATAAAATAACCAGCTGCAACCAGCTCCGACAGGGAGATTCAGAGAGCCAAGCCAACCCAGCGATTCAAACGAACCCAAGTGAGCAGCAGAACTTTGCAGCACGGCGACGGACCGGAGCACCAACGTCACCCGGCAACCCATCTGTGCTCTACATAAACCTGACAGTCCAAACATTACTTTTGGTTGGATTATCAAAGTATCAAAATCTTATATATTGCTATAGCTGTATATGCACATTATGATTTTAGACAATAAACAGAAACATTTAAAAAAGGAACAATAACAGAAATTCGTGGTACTTGACAGTACAGGCGTTTGAGGCCATGTGTGCAGGCCAACACTTGTATGTTTGAAGGGTCTATAACCAGGCATCAATGAAACACAAGTGAATGAACTATTTAAATGGTTCAAAATATCCTCCAGGTTCATGTACAGGCAAACATCCCTGCCTCCATGGAACCTTGGCCTGCCTGAGAGAAATTTGCATATACTGTAGAGAGCTTATGCATGTCTCGAACTGTCCTATACCTGCTTATAGAAATCATCCTCAGCTGAGAAGACCCCTACTGGAATTTCTGAACCTGTACTCTGGTAAACAGTAACACACACACACACACACACACACACACACACACACACCCAAACACCCCCACACACCCCCCAACACACACACACACGCACCCCAACACACACACCCACACACACACACCCCAACACACACACACCCACCCACACACCCCCACACACACACACCCCAACACACACACACACACACCCACACACCCCCCCACACACACACACACCCACACACACACAAGACTACTATGTTCAAATTAAGTGCATTAAGTGTTTCACATTCTCTTATTCTTTTGCATTTATACACACAGTTAGAAAAGTTAGTTTCGAAGCTACAGTTAAAAGCGTTATACCGTTAACTAAAAGTAAATTATCCTCACACTGGGCTGTAGTGGATAGTGCAATTGTGAAAATATGTTTCTGTGAAGCAGCTGATTAAAAAAAAAGACTGTAGTTAAAATATTTTTTTTAACTATTTTTTTCTAAATTTTCCTTCGAATACATACTGACTTGAAATAAAATGTAAAATGGTCATATACATGTAATTTATTCCATTCCAGGGTTCCTTTTGTGTGAGAATCTCTCTTCTTTCTTACTAGTGTGTAGTGCAAGTCGCACCAGGCTCTGCCTCCTTTCACTGTTTTAATATCTAGAATGTTTAGCTGAGCTCAGACAACCCTTTCACAGATTCGATCCGGGAAACAGGTAGCGATCATGACCAGCAGAGTGAAGGGCGGCAAGGGCCTTGGCAAAGGTGGCGTTGAGAGTCATTATAAAGAGCTTTGTGAAAACAAAAAAAAATCCCCTGTAAAACCCCCTTTTGGTATGACAGAGTGATTAACAACTTCACCAAGAAGACTAGGAGGGTAGAATTAATTTATAAGGTGAAAAAGGGATTTTCTTGGGATTTAGAAATATTGTTACTTATGTAGTGTTAAAATAAACATTATTACATGTTTGTAAGATATGTACTATACAACACTTTTTATATTTTGTAGCGATTTAGCACTATGAGGAGATTGAGGGAAGACCAGGAGAGAGAAGATACTTCAAAAGGTGAGGCAGCAAAAGCAGAACATGGAGGTGAAGTACTTAGAGCAAGAAAATCAAGCTGCCCAGGGAGCGCGACGAGGTACTGAGTTTGTTCAGCGGCGCGCGCCGGGGATGAAGGTTGGTTTGTTTCACCAATAGTTTGCTCGCTGTAGGTGATGGTGTCATGGAACATATTCTCTAGTAACACCTAGAGCATGTGATCCATGACACCTTGGTAGATCAGACCCGAAATACGTTCAGCACCATAATGACAAGCTAAACGGTGCTTAGCTGGTTTGATGATTCCCTGAATGTTTTCACAAAGCTCTTTATAATGACTCTCAACGCCACCTTTGCCAAGGCCCTTGCCGCCCTTCACTCTGCTGGATTGAAAATAAAAATAGAAAAGGCACAAAAATGTCAGGCCTGGCCTGTATAAGTTCAACAAAATATTACTGTATGCATAGGCATATTTCAGGGCAAAATATGAAGGCCTAGCCAATACAACGTTTTAACAATTTCAGCTCAACATGGGCTATTATTAAGGCCTTGCAAAAATTCAGTGCAAAAAAGGTTTTGATTGCAACAGCCATTTGGAATTGTCACGGTAGGCTCCGTGAGCGTGGCGTGGAAGGACCGAGAACAAGAACACATGGAAATGGTAATGGGGAAAACGGGGTTTATTCAAGCACGATGGCTGGAAACGGAGAGAAACAGAAATACACTTCACTAAACGACAGGACAAGAACAGAGGTTTAGGAGCGCAGAAACTAAATACAGGGGGACATAGGGGCTAAACCAATCAGAAACACAGGACACATTAACAGAAACAGGTGGCAGGGAGTAATCAGACGAACACGTGACCAGGAACCACACAGACGGGAAAACAGGAGACCCCTAGTGGGTCTACAGGGGAACAACAACAAGACAGAAGACAGAACAGAAGGGAATTCAGGGCAGAAGGGGACTGAGAGCCAGAAGGGGATTCAGAAGGGAAACAGAGGAGCCGAGGAGACACAGAGGGAGGACAGGAGGGAACAGAGAGGCAGAAGGGAAGTCAGGAAGGGGCTGAGGAGGACACTAGGGGGCCGAGGAGGACACTAAGGGCACAGGAGGAAACCAGAGGGGAACACGGAGGGAGGACACTAAGGGCACAGGAGGAAACCAGAGGGGAACACGGAGGGAGGACAGGAGGAAACCAGAGGGGAACACGGAGGGAGGACAGGAAGGACCCAGGAGACCACGGAGGGAGGACAGGAAGGAACTAGGAGACCACGGAGGGAGGACAGGAAGGAACCAGGAGACCACGGAGGGAGGACAGGAAGGAACCAGGAGACACGGAGGGAGGACAGGAAGGAACCAGGAGACACACAGGGAGGACAGGAAGGAACCAGGAGACACGGAGGGAGGACAGGAAGGAACCAGGAGACATGGAGGGAGGACAGGAGGGGATCAGAGAGCCAGGAGGGAAGTCTGGAGGGAACTAGGGGACCGAGGAGACATCAGAAGGGAACAGGGGAGAAACAGAGGGACCATGAACATGACCGGAGACATTAGGAGGGAACATGCATGGACCAAGGAGAACATTAGGAGGGAACTCAGGAAACTGGGGTGACAATGGGGACATCTGGTGGACAAACAGGGGAACAGCAGACCAGAACAAGAACACAGG
>JBBJLR010157718.1:0-14732 GCA_037577145.1 Brachypetersius gabonensis
AGAGCTGGAGAACATGGAGTGGCCAGAAGTCTCCAGACTTAAACCCCATCGAGCTGCTTTAGGATGAACTGGACAGACGAGTGAAAGCAGAGCAGCCTGTAAGAGCCACACACTTATGGGAAATTCAGCAACAGAGCTGGAAGAACTTTCTGCAGAATGAACAATGAAACACTGAATCGCTTGAGTTTCAATAGAAAAAATTGGGGTTTTCTAAAACTATTGATCGGTAGTGTATGTTAGTGAAAGAGCTGGTGGCAGAACTTTATGCTTATACATACTGAAGCCACAGATAGAATGAAAGAAACAGCTAAATACATATGAAATGAGGACCTGCTGGAGGTTTGGAAACTAATGTTTCATTTTTCATAATCCCTCAGTCTGCTGCATTTCAGAAACAGTGTCCCTTTATTCTCATCATTCCAGGCTTCTCACAATCAATGACTTGACCAGACTCTTGTATCACTGTATGCTAGTACATTCAAGTATTTTTTTTAAATATCCTTTAAAATCCTTTGTGTGGATCTTTTATTACAAATAGATCTAAGAATTTTTGATGAGCAAACGGTTTACATTTGTTTTTAGAAACTTTTACCTCTGGCAGTAACAAAAGTATAGAATATGAGGAGCATTCATTATTTCTTTCATAGCTCACTCCGTCACACACTCATACATTCTTTTGATACAGAATGGAATATTATTATCAAATCATAAGCATGCATAAAGTGATTCATTGTCTTATGGTGTAATTAAACTGAAGTAGTATCATGGCATAAACATGGGAATTAGAATGACATACAATTATAATGACTTTTTTAAAAGCCTGTTTAGCCTGTTTTCACCCGCAGGACCACACTTGCTAGTTAGCACTTTCTAAAAGGACTGGTGCCAGAGCTTTCTACGTATACATACAATGATATCTGGCAAAAACAGCAGGCTGCTAGTTGTTCAGGCTCCCAGGAAGATATTATTGATTAGTGTGAAGTTTTCAGGCTTCAGATAAAACACTATGTGAACTTCGGTTAAGTAATGGAGGTTTCTTTGCACTTCTTTAGCATGGCAGAATTTAACTTCTTGTCCACTCCTGAGTACAGCTTAACAAAAACATGCACAGTGGTTGACCAAGACAAATAACCCTCCATTCTATCGACCATCTATTGGCCACGAACAAATGATTTCCATTACAAATAAAGCGACCCGCGCCATACCCAGAACAGTACCGCATGATTCCTGTATACCATCGACTACAGGTGAAACAAAAAAAAATCATATGAAAAAATCTTAATAACTATCACTTTTTATTGGTGTGAAACAAAAAAATGCTCAGAAAAATAAGGTTGCTCTCCTAATTTCAGCTCCTCAATAGCGTTACAGTTTAATACGGCTCTGGTCAAAAACGTGAAACAGCGCCACCCCAACCGCGGTGAAACAGAGAATTACAATGAAACATGTTTCACTCGCGTCCCCATTTATTTCAATGTAAATCTTCTCAAGACCTAGCGGCTCGTGGATTTTCGCGGTTATAATGGACTCTGATGGTAAATACGTCCCACCCGTGAAACGTGACTGCCTACTGTGATTGGGTAGTTCTCCACATCAAAATGACTGACTGTGACTAATCACCGCCTTTGTTTTCACTTCCTTCTGTTTTATGTACTGAGCACCGACCTTGAGTGTGAAACTGAAGCTTCATACATAATAAAACGTGTAACATATTATTTACTAGTTTACTATTTATAAAATAATATTTCTTTTAATTTTAAATTATTCGTCTACGAGTGCACATAAGGAAGGGCCTTAGCTTGTTAGCTTGACCGCTTGCTAGCGATCCCCTCCACCACCCTGCCAAGCTGGAACTGGTGAAATCCTTGGAAAAAAATCACTGCTGGTCTGACAGAGCGATTAACAACTTCACCAAGAATAAATTAATTTATTGAGAGAAAGATGAGAAAGTGGTTAGATATGTTTTCTTGGGATTTAGAAATATTGTTGATTATGTACTGTTGAAATAAACATTACTATTACATGTTTGTAAAGATACGCACAACAAAATACTTTTTATATTTTGTAGTGATTTAACACTATGAGGAGATTGAGGGAAGAGCAGGAGAGAGAAGATACATCAAAAAGTGAGGCAGCAAAAGCAGAACATGGAGGTAAAGTACTTAGGGCTAGAAAATCAAGCTCCCCAGGGGCTGCAAGGTACTGAGTTTGTTTCGAGGTGTGCGCCAGGGATAAAGTGTGGTTTGTTTCACCAAAAATATTGACCAGGAGCCATCACTGCTGTATACCTATGGAAAACTGACTTCTGTTACTTTGACCAGTCCACTGAGCTGCATCTTGATTGGCTGGCTAATAGCTTTTTTTAAAAGCAGTTATATTATGACCCCTTTGTAGCCACTTACCATAGAATTACATATAAAATATGGACTGGAAAATACAGCTAAAGCCTAATCTTGCTGATCACGGAGCGCTGCTGTCTTAATGGACAAAAACAAGGCTCAGCGGTTGTGTGTGAGTCAGTTCGTTTGCATGAATTCAGACCATGATTCAGACATCATGATTATTACAGAAGTCTATGGAAAGAATTGTTTGTAGGAAAAAAAATAAACAAGCTCTTTTGTAAGTAACTGCTATGAAAGCACCTGTTATGAATTCCAGGGACAAGATGTGCTCACAGAACTGACTCATTTTGCTTGTTTGCTTATCTCAATACAAAACACTCAATACAAAACAGTGAGCCCTGGGTTTGTAGCTGGGAGGGTCCAGTTGGTCGATGCAGTCCCACAGATAACTCTCCCCGAATGAAAGCGATCAAGCCCATGATAATGTCCCGGCTGGATCAGTAAAAGCACGGTAATTGTCAGTATCCAATACTGTCATTTTTCTCCCTTATAGGTGAGAAAATAGTACTTTTTTGCACTTTTTTTCTGTCCCTGGTGCAGTCAGACACTTATGTATTCAAATGTCATTTCCGGTCTTCCTGATGATACGGCCCCAAATCAGGGCGTGACCATCTCAGTGTCGCCATGTGCCCAGTGATGGGATCGCCATGGTGATGCTCCTGGCCTCCATTGCTACGGTTGTGGAGTGGAGGGCCCATGTCTGCATATTCTGGCCTGATGTGCATCTTGGTAATCATGGAGGTGGCCTCCTCCACCTCTGTTTTGATAGAAAAGACTGGCTGCAGGCCATGGAACTCCATCACAGAGCGCAGTGACCGTGACTGGACTAGAGGAGAGAGACACAAACAAAAACCAGGGTTAGCAAGTAATTGCTAACAAAAAAAATGACTGATTAAGTATATTTAAGTATAAAGTATTTGTACACAGTTTTGTTGACTTTATTATGAGATTCAGGTTTAGGTTTCAGGTTACCACTGTAAATAAGAATTTGTTCTTAATAGCTTGCCTAATAAATGATGAAATAAATAAAAAAGAAACCAAGTATGATAAAAAAAAATTATATGAATTATTTCTCACTTCATTGAAACAAAAACATTGCATAACTTTGTGATTATAAGGGTCAGGGGGTTATGTGGGTGGACGGCCAGTAGGGGTCGTCCTGGGATTCAGTTATTTGTATGGGAATGAAGTTCATCACAAACACCTGTGTTTAGTTTAGGGGGTAACTACATGTGTTTGGTGATTGGTGGGACTTTGTATGAAGTTCAGTCTAGATGGGCCTGAGTCATCGGTCCCCCATTATGCACAGTGTAAGATAGCTTCTCAGAGTTCCTTTGTTTAAAGAATTTCTGTAGTCCCTCGTGCCATTTTCTGTGATTTTTTAAAAATAAAAGTAGAACTAGGAATGGAAGCCTGCCTGACTGACTGTTCTCATTTGGGGAGAAGAGGGAAACGTAACAGTGATTACATCCCAGTAGCGTTACAAAATGACAGTAATACTTACTAAGGGCATTAAAAGGGAATTCCAACGACTTTCAACATTACATTAATTTTTAAAGTGTAAATAAAGTCATTGGTCAGCAGTCTTGGGCACGTACCTTTAAAAAAGTAATTAGTTACAGTTACTAGTTACTTCTTACAAATAGTAACTAAGTTAGTAACTGGGTTACACCATTATAAAAGTAACTGATTACCAGGCAAAGTAACTATTGCGTTACTTTAAAAAATCTAATTTTATACAACTATAAAATAAATATAAAACATTGTACACTAATCTACACTATTTTAATGTTGTTGTGGGACAACGTGAGAGACAACTATCAAATTCAACATTTTTGCCTTTCACTTCAGCAGGGAAAAGTAGTGCTTATACTTCCAGTTTGCAAAAGCTACCTGTGAACTTGTTGGAAGTGCCATCGTTGCGATTCCTTGATGTTGGTGTGTGTGTTACTGACAGTGTGTGTGTTGGTGTATGTGTGTGATTGACCGTGTGTGTGCTCGTGTGTGAACACCCGCACTACTCTGCCTCTGATTGGCAAACAATGGAAATTTACTCTCTCTAAGCCAATCATTGCGTTCTCAGTCACACCACGTGTTTAGAGACACACGAATCATCATCACTGGTTCCGCCCCGGCCCCGAACACACACACACACACACACACACACACACACCCCCAGAGAAAGAGAGGCCCTATGGCTGAGAGAGACGCTGCTCGCATGAAAACTGCTTCAGTGTTCTCAGTTTTAGTAACGTGCATTTTATTGTCAGTAGCGGTAACGGTGGTGTAAAGGGGAAACAATAATTAGTTTGATTACTAGTTACTGAAAAAAGTATCGCCGTTAGTAACGCCGTTTATTTACAGCGCCGTTATTCCCATCACTATTGGTCAGTGGTTGGGTTTGAAGTGCTCCAATATTCTAGAGAGACTTAGAGTCTGAAACATTCACTGTGCTGAAAGAAACCAGTAATTCAGTTATGGCAAATGATAACTGAAGGCCTGGATTCATAAGGCTTCATGATTCCTATGCAAACCTTTCATGAAAAAACACATAAACCTGTTCAATTATTTATACAAGCTTATTCCAAGTGTCAGTTTTAATGGCAGTGTCAGTCTATTTTGATGCAATTTCACCTCAGGAAAGTTTGCTGGAGCAAGCTTTATAAACGTTTATGTACATTTATGTCATTTGTCATGAAAGGTGTATGTATGTGTCACATAGCCTTAAAAATACAGGCAGACCTTATTTGACCAAAATCAACATTACATATGTAAACTCTTCCTTGTTTATTGGTGGTTTCGGACAGTAAATGGCTGTGGGTTGCTGTGGACATCCTGACTGATTCCCATCAGATATATGAGGTAGTACATGAGCCAAACAAATGCTCGAAAAGATCAGTGTACAAATCAGTTACATATCAAAGACACAAGGTTCTGTAACAAGGAGACAATACATTTTCTTACAGATATAAAAACGCTTGAGAAATATTGACAAGAGGAATGAATGCAAGAAAATGTGTTGTCCTCTGAACATCCACCTCTATCGATTTCCTGTTTCTCTTCCACTTCGTCTCTTCTGAACAATGCACACTATTTTCTTTATGGTGTTTTCCTTTCCACTTGGAGCTTCACTAACAAGTATTCTTTGGTAAAATTGAAGGTATAGTACTAAAGCACGCAGGGTTTTTGCATTAACCTTGTAAGCCTCAGAGATCACATTGACCAGCCTATAATCAATTGTAATTGATACAGTGTTCAGTCTGCTCTAAATTCAGCCTCTCAATTAAGGAGCTGGAACATGTCATTTCATCATACCAAGTCCATATTGGCCAGTGAGCACTAAATGAACCGACCAGGGGTTTGGGTGATTAGTTGGTATGGGATGAGTGCAGCAGCACTGAAATTGACAAAATTGGACAAGTGGCTTTGGGCACCTGGAGGGTGGCAGGAGAGCTGCTGGTTCATTTCATAGATCAGAATTCATTAACATATTCGACATCAACTCCTGGTTGTAATTTTGTCAGTCGTGACTGGAATACGTTTTAGGGGCAGGGTCAGAGTAGTCACAATTTACAAATTGCGCTTTACTTTTCTTCTTTTTTAAATAAAGAGGAGAAAAATTAAGACACTCTTTCAAATATATTCATGTTTTCGTAAAACTATCTCTGTGTAAATGAGGTGAACTGTGTGTGTATGTTTGTTCCAATGTAAGGTGACACACCCCACAACCTTTTAAGGCAGAAAACTTTTTCAGGTATTTGACCTCACTTGCATTTAAGACAAAGTTTCTACAAAAACAAACAATGTTGTGGTATTGTTGTGCTCTGACAGTAAGCAACAGCAGAGAAGCAGAGATCGTTGCATTCGTACCGAACCGTCACGGTACATGGGTCACGTTTCGGTACATAGTGAGTGTGTCCGAAATCGTGGGTGTGTCCAAGTGCGTGATTTTAGTGCGTAATGCGCTCACACTGAAAACCAAGCTAAAACTCTGCTAGTAAAACCAAGCTAGTGCACTGAAAGAACCCGGATGCTGCACTGAAATCGGCCAGAAAACACAGTGCAAAACGATGGACACTCTGCACTAAACGGGCGCCATTCTGACCACGTTAAATGTAAGTAACATTAATAAAGTTATTTTACTGATGTACACTGTGGTAAAACCGGCAGATATTTTGGCAGCTGGAGAATCGCAAGCAATTCTCACTTCCGCTAAGTGCACCTACTGGCGTAACACTTCTGCTGCCTTACACACACATGAAAATATAAGCAAGAGTGTGTGTTTACTGGTTAATACACTGCTGTTTATTTAAAATAAACGAAAACAAACCAAGCCTCAACCTTTAGAACTTTTTGTTGCTTAACATTGCTGTATCATGAACCGTACCGAACCGTGACCCCAAAACTGAGGTATGTACCGAACCGTGACATCTGTGTACCGTGACACAACATAATATATTTATTAACATTTAAAATCCTATATATATATATATATATACGAGTAATGGCAACACACATTAGACATGAACATTTTGGGGTGGCGGCCTAGTGGGTAGGATACTTCTGGACCAAGAGGTCATTGGTTCAAATGCTGCGTTCAGTATACCCCCACTGGGTTCCTGTCCCTGTCCCTGCCTTTCTCTGTACGTTCAGTATGCCATGCTTGGATTCAAATGATGAATGGCTGAAACAGTTCAACTGTTCAATATTAAACTCATAGGACAAAAATGAACAGTTTACAGAGGCGACTGAACGCAAATCAGGAGAGGGTGTATTTTCACCTCACTCTTTTACTCTTCCTGAGAATCTGTATCCATCAGTTTACACTATGTCCTGTACTCATTCTGTGCTGGTTGTAGTCACTATCAGACTTCAGAGGTAGCCCAGACAGACACTTAAATGACATAAAAGGAAAGGCTGAATGTTCTATAAAGAGAAAATGTATCACTTTTTGATTTTAATTCCAGTGTGGATAATGAATATTGTTCTCCCAGAGGCATAACACTTTTCTATCAGTCAGTAAATGTGATTACAGTAATTTATACTGTAATGTGTTAGGTTACAGGAGTAATTACTTCATACACCCAGCCCCAGTTGGAATAATACAGAAAAACATATATAGGCCTCAAGACATAAAACTAAGCACAAGGGCTAGGGCAAAACAGAATGAATGCAGTTTGTGGCAATCTGCAACTGCGCCTCACCCATGGTGACATGACTTGCAGTAACACAGTAAAATGTGCAATTATAAGACTATGACGTCAATCACATTGCTCAAAATCTAGCTCCTACTCAAGAACAGGGAAGTAAACTAATCAATATCATAATCACTTAGCTTAGCTCTGAGCCTTCAGTCCACCTTGGTCCACATTTATCCAGCACCGCTAAAAGCGGGTGATGAAAAAATAGTTCATCATAGTACATTACAAGATATGTACTTTCATGTAATAAAGTTTTAATAGATTTAGATGACTGTTCTATTTTATGTTTCATTATCGTACTTTCATGTATTGTAATACCTTTACTTTGTTTTTGCGTCATTGAAAAAGTTCATGACTATTGTGTAAAAAATGCATGACAAATGGACTAATAGAATTCATTTAAAAATTACTTACATTTTGTACTTAGTTTCACTCAAGACATTCACTTTAAACTACAATTTCTCTGGTACCATTTGACTTAGTTTTGTTGCTCATTATCAAACTATTGTAATTTGTTGAAACATACATATAGAGTAAGAAAGTAGAGTGAAATATGCTCTAACAAATATAGACTCACTCCACTAATGTTCATTCGTAACAGCACCCTTCTACAGTTAAACTACTTTGACACACGGCCTACAATAAATTGGTGCTTTGATTAATTCTTTGTAGCTGATGTGGTCTTTTTGATCTGGAGAACAACCCAGTGCTCTTCAGTGAAGGTAAATTAACATTACTTCTTGCAAATGAATCTATTAACATGTGAATTTGTCTGGTTGATTCACAATATAGCTGAATAGTGATTTATTTAATGATTATACATTGAACAGTCTTTATTGGTAAAGAGCACAAACAAGAACAACAAGAAGAACAAAATCAAGAACAAGAACAGAAAAAACAACAACAACAACAACAACAACACTAATAATACTTTACTCTTATTGTCATTTGTGTAATTTTTGCATTTTGTATTTGTTGTTGCTGTTATAATAATAATAACAACAACAACAACAACAACAACAACAATAATAATAATAATACTAATAATAATGTATTATTATTATTATTATTGTTGTTGTTATTGTTGTTATTGTTGTTGTTGTTCTTATTATTATTATTATTATTATTATTATACTACTTCTACTTCTTACATCAATCTCTACTACATAATCAGACACGGTGAGAGCAGCTGGTTGAAGGGAGCAGCCCACAAATGATACCGATTTAAAGCACTACTCCAAAGTCACGTTAAAGTGAACCTGCTCTTACAAGAGTACTTAGTACGCGCCTCAATTAAGAGAGGTCACAAGTATGTTTTACTTTAAGAACGATTGTTCAAATTGTACAGTGTCTTCTAGCCATGCAGCTTTTCAGTGCCATTACCATGAAGACCGTTTACATTAAAAACACAAAAGCATCTAATTCAGTTAGATATTCTGGAATTTGTCCTGTGCACAACCTCAGGGGCCTGTGTGACCCACTTTGCCATGGCTAAAGCAGTAATGGAATATTAGTCATGACTCTACTGTAGTCAAACGTTTGGCAATGTTTTGTCATTTCTCTTTGAAATATCATGTCAAATATTTTATAATGTGGGCAGCTGGTGGCCTAGTGATTATAGAGTTGCCCCTGCGATCAGAAGGCCATGGGTACCACTGAGGTACC
Organism: Brachypetersius gabonensis; assembly: GCA_037577145.1. Lineage (NCBI taxonomy): Eukaryota > Metazoa > Chordata > Actinopteri > Characiformes > Alestidae > Brachypetersius > Brachypetersius gabonensis. Next base: position 9,269 of record JBBJLR010157718.1, read on the forward strand.
CTTGAGCAAGGTACCATCCTCAGACAGTGCTCCCTGGGCGCTGTGTTCCTGGCTACTCACTGCTTCACTTGGTGAATGGTTTAAATACAGAGAACCAATTTTGTGCTGTGGTGTAATCTTGTATGACAAATGGACACTTTACTTTACTAATAAGTGTGTATGGATTATATATGTCTTTGTCATGTTGTAGGCAGTGATATCTCTATTAAAGGATATGGGAAATATGAATGTTGGGTTGTTAACTTGTGGCAAAGAAAAATACGTACATTATTCTCCCAAAGGTCATTAGACTGAAAATACCAATGTCGCTGCATACAATCCTGCATATTCAATCCACCTTATTAACTAAGCCTGGTTTTTTGCTTCCACCCCAGTTTATCATGGCCACTGGCTAGATCTCCCTCCATCATATGACTGTTGCTACCAATTTGGACGGGTGAACATAAAACCAGCTGTACATAAGCACATAAAGCCAATAACATGAACTCAGTACCCAATTACTGTCATCTCTGGCATGGCAACAACTGAGCTGTGTCCCAGCAACTACAGCTTCTTCACAAACATCAAAAGGATCAGTGTGACCTCAGCTTTGTCACGGAAGACGCTAACATCTCTAAAGGCAGCTTAAATGAGGTTACGCATGCCCAAGCTAGCACAAGCTCTAATAAAGCTTCAGCTCCTGAATGAGGCAGTGAAAGTCCTTAGTCTCCCTTCCTTTTGGGAAAGTCTACCCACTGGTGTGGTTTGTGAGGAGTAAAGAATAGGTTTGTTCAATGGTAAGACATGAGCTTGAGCTAAATGAGACACTGACCTGTGGCTGAGGTGAAGTCCTCAGACTGCCCAGCCCTGCTGAGGGACACGGGCCGGAGAGTGGGGAACAGGATAAGAGAGAAAGACAGAAGCAGCACCTGCAAGAGAAGAAATTGAGATTGGCTTTACTAAGCTTTTCCACTTGCAATACTACAGTTGACAATTACAGCTTCTACACGTTTTTCATGCTTTTAACAAGTGAATGCAGCCAATGAGACCGAACCATGAAAAATGCAAAGTGCTATATGTCAAGTCATTTTTTTATGAAGCACATCTTAAAACAAAAGATGGTGACCCAAGGTGCTGTACAAATTAAAAAGGTAAAAGTAAACAGGGTTTAAAAAAACTACCAATCCATTATTGACCCTTGAAAGCAACAAAAAACTGAATATTTACACTCGCCGCTTAAAATCTACTCTCGTCACAAGCTGTGTGTAGAGTGTCAGAGATCTCAAATAGACTTGCTGTTTTATTCTGACACTTTGTGACAAATATAGCAAGTAATAAAAACTAATGGTTAGTTACCATCATTTAAAATGCATGCATGAACACACACTCACCTCCACTGTGTTAAGTTTTGTGTAATCACAAGTTGTGCTTTTTGACACTTTATGACAAACTGTTATCTATAAAATTGGCCCAAAGCACAAACAAAAGTCAAGCTTAAAGATAGATGCTGCCACTGCTTAGCTATGTGTTGTGCTTTGCTCAATTTTTATAGACAATAGAATGTTATACAGTTTCAGAAACCACATAAGCCAGTCTGGCTCTCCATTTTTTGAAAACAAAAAGCCATTTTTTGAAAACAAAACAGCTGTTTAGTGATGCAATGCTCTAAAGGATCTGTTTGAAACGTGTTTGGAGACAGAGAACACATTAGATGGGATTCGTGGGTAATAATAGTACGCATCCACTACATAATGCATGGCACTTCTCTTACATTCAGGTGTGCCATAGCATTCGGTTTGGTCGCATCTCATTTGATCTTTTGCTTAGCAATAATTCACTCCAAACCACTGATAAATTATTCACTGATCAAAACAATCAGCTCAGATACAACTGGATACTGAGAGCTTCTCTGTTGTGCTCATTAATAAACTTTGCATCTCCATCTAGGACATAACTGCCTCTACGGGGCACAAATGCAGGAACACAGGAATCTGCAATGCAGTGTCTGATACGACACTTCCTCCTGTCTCCAAGGGTACCAAACCAGCCAAAGTGTGCTTGGAGTCAAACGTTTGCTGCTTTAGTTTTGCCTTGCAGCTATGAGGCTCATGTGAACTAGCATAACGAAGGCTGCAAGTTTGAATGTCACATTTCATGTATTAAATCCGAATGGATTTGATGAATATAATATAAGATATAAGATAATATAAGATAAATCTTTATTGTCATTGTCACTTTTTCAAGGAACAATGAAATTTAAGGTCAACTCGGTGTGAAGCATATAGTTAAGGCAAGAATAAAATAACAAACAAATAGTAATAGTAGGATAACAAATTATATACAGATTGCACTGGTAGAATAAATATGAAAATACAAATTGCACTGGATTTGTACAGTAACAATCGTTTCCATATGGTAGCGGCATGACACTTTTTCATAGTTCTATTTTTTGTATCCTTTATGCTTGGGAATACTGCGCATGTCTTAATGGTGAATATTGTTCTGTCCTGGCAGAGCACTGATTAACTCCCATTCCTTCAAATTAGGCAATTTTCAATTAAACAAATCACATTTCCTCTCAGATTTCTCAACTTCCCTTCTTAGGGACAACAGCCTGGATGCCCTTTGGCTGCCCAGATGAAAGAAAGATTTAGGCGGTCTCAGATTTGTCATTTAATTTTAGAGGATTGCCTGCGATCTAAGTCTTGAGATCATTCAGACAACCAGCTTATCAGTGGCAATGTAGAGCGAACTGTCTAAAAATACTGCCAAAAGGAAGCAGATAGATAATAAAAAGTAGTGGGCCAGGACTAAGCCCTGGGGAACATCATGTGTGAGGCGAGACAGGCCAGGCCTAAATCTGCCACTAGAGACAGTGAGATATGATTTGAACCACATAAGTACAGTATCAGTGATTCTGATCAGGCTTTTAAGTCTGCATAGTAAAATATCATGACATTCTGTCAAAAGCAGCAGTGAGGTCTAGAAGAGCAAGTATGTCAAACAACCCAGAAACAGTGCAACCAATGAATTATTTAAAACCCCACCATGGCAGTTTCAGCCCTGAGGTAAGCTCTCAACCCAGACTTAAAAAAAAAAGCTCAGACAGATTATTGGACTCTAAATCTTCTTTCTTTCAACTGGGCAGCCAAAGGCCATTCAGGCCATTTTTTCCTAGTTTTAGCACAATATTAAAGGTACAAACTTTAGACACCAGGCATGTATTGTCATACTGACTACAACTGGGAGATTTACAAAGGGCCAATCAGACTGCTGCTCCAAACGGAATATATACAGATCTATTATTTATACATACAAACTGGATGATACACTGAAAAAAGTTGTATTGTGCAGGTTTACTATGACAGTATGTATAAGGACAGTTTGTACAAGCTCACATGTGAAAAACTGGGCAAAAACTAGTCTGAGCAGCAAGGGTTTATTCTCTCAGAAAAAAGTAAAGCTACACTCCAAAAAAAAAGCAGGGGTTATGAGGTCCTGAGTGTTCCAACTGTCTAAGCATTTCTCCTTTCATCAAGAGATGATGTCACAGCCATTTGCAGCCTGGAGTCCAAGAGAGCACAATTGGTCTCCTTTTTCACCATCTGCTGGATTTTTCTCTACTAAACCATCCTGCAGCTTTTAAAATAAGACATGAAACAAACAGCGGATGGCTCAGCCTGAAACTGTGTGCTTGTTTATAGCTTTTTGATCATGGCAATGAAGAGTGGTAGGAAAAGGAACTTTACATGACACAAATAAAGGAACAACACCCCTTTAAAACCTGGGAAAAGGTAGCATCCTCCCAGCAAAATCCTAACAATCACCTAGAACACCACAGCAAAACCCAAGCACCAACAGGCTATATGGAAATGCACTTTTCAGTACCTTTAGAATTTTGCCTTGAACGAGTAAAAAAAATCAAGCCTTTAATAAATACTAAACTGTAAACTACAGAAAACACAGTGTAATAAATTATAATAATGCTAACACGTATATGATACTGACAAGCATATGGTAAGTATATGATTCTTCTATCTTCACCCTATGAATGCTGGGGTAGTTTCCAGCAACCCACTGCTAGCCTGGTTAAGGATAAAGCAGCTCGAATAATGAACAAATAAATTAAGAATATAATGTAAATAATATGTTTTACTTATAGTGCAGTTCGCAAGGTCACTTCACAGATTTTAAAAGGAGAAAATAATACATTCATTCTAATGTTATATAGTGCTTCACACAGCTCAGGTATACAATTTAAAATAGCTTCTTTGAATCGAAAAATATCTCTTTGTTCTTTAAATTATCCACAGTACTTGAAATGAACTGTAGCGCAAACTCGCAGAACACAACCTGCCTGTCGTTCTTGAAATGTGGGCTGGATTTCTTACCATTTACATCGAAGTGTTATTTTTTTATAAAACATCGGCATGCACGTTGACCGTGACGTCAGTGACATTTGTTATCTACACTCTTGTCAAATAAGATGATAATAAAAAAGAGCCTGTCTTCCTGCAAAGGCTGACTTTTCCTATTTTCATCTCACCAGGATGCAAGTGCCAGCCTGAGCCGGTTTGTTGGAGCCGGTCATGACCAGAGACTGCAGCCTCCGCAGCTGCTCCATCAGAGAGCTGAGAGAGAGGGAGACAGAGAGAGGGGTGTAATTTAAAGGGAGGACGGCTGAAAGGGAAAAGACGCATTATTAAAGTCAGAGAAGTTGGGCCGATTGGTACTGGAACATGTAATAAAGATAATCGCTCTCGTTGTGATGCAACAACAGGAGAATGATTGGCATGTCATGCATGTGTGTGAGCACTACTGTTGTGGAAAATTGGAGCAAAAGTCTAAGTCGGAAACCTTTTCTAGGTCATAAAATCAAACGCAGTCTGGGAAATGCAGCCCTGCTGCTTTATTGAAGAATGAAGCAGCCTCATGGTCCTTGGAAGCAGGGATCAGATGCTCTTCCTGAACGCTTAAATAGATCTTTAAATAAATCTTTAGAATACAACACCCCCTTTTCAGATAACACCCACTCACTGGTTCTCTACCCGTAAGAGTAATAATTACATATTCAAATCTCCACCTTCCCAAGTGTTTTCCTATCAATACAAGGTCAAGTATCACTTGATTAATATTCCTCCCTCATGATTGATCACACTTATCTGTTCTATACCATGCCTTATTCAAGTGACCACCATATGACTGAGGTTCCAGTGCATGCAAAGACTCCTCATGTGTTAAGGTCCTTGTGTTTGTGTGGACACTAGAGCCTGAATGGCACAGTATCCATACACATATTGACTGGATACAGTTCTCTTGCCCTTCTGATACACTCAGGACACAGGTCATCATCGCACTTTTCTAAACCATTCTTATATGCTGATTTCAGATCTGCTTTCAGTTTTTTACAGTCACATCAACATTTTGAATGCTGAGTAATATTAGATCTGCAATAGACTTGCATGCGGTTTTTATTAAAGCGCAG